>JASEVX010000008.1:19165704-19402186 GCA_031761405.1 Serripes groenlandicus | reverse complement strand
CTGTAGTAGACAGCCTTGGGGAAAACATTGTGGTTAAAAAGAAACATTGCTCATGATGAGTAATTTCTCCCTTTTGCTAGAATGTTTTCAACTCTAGTTAGTAATCATACTTACATTTATAGAAAGTTTCTATTTATTTGCCTAGACATTTTTAAAGTTGTCTGCTACTGATTTGTTGTATGTGGGAAAGGAATAAACAGAAAGATATAATATGTGTGAAAAGTCAACCATATTAATGAACATTTCTAAATAAATAATTGGCAAATCCCATCATGAAACACAATATATGTAGAAATTATATTTCTTTCAATATGATTCATGTGATGTCGCTTAATGTTATTCACATACCGGTACTTGAACCATTCCTTGGAGCAACAATTAAGTTACTAATAATATGTTATCACTATTTCAGAGTCAGGCGATAAAACTGTAACAGATCCATTTATAAGCCAAGGTTTGTTCTCTACTTATTTGGATTTAAACCTATGCATGATGTAGTTTTATATGCCAAGCCCATCTTGACACCAAACTAAATGTTATAGTGGACAACATTTAAACCAATTCAATATATTGGTCACAATAAGAAATATCTCCTTTTCCAACAACAGTCTCTATACCTCTAAAAATTATGTACGATAAAAGCTACATCCAGACTTAATGATTATATAAAAAGTATGACAGGAATAGATCCTCACAGTAGAAGGAAGGTAGTAGATCATAATCGTTATAGTCTCGCCGCGACGATGTAGCGAAAGCGAGACTAAGGTGTTGTTTTTCTGGCGGCGACGTCGGTGTCAAACATTTACGTTTATCTCAACGTAAAATGTTTCGTGGTTTTTTTAACTTCTCAATAAGAATAGGTGCTAGGACTTTCATATTTAGAATAATGTTACATCTAATACCCTTCTTTACAGTGTACGCTTAAGATGCTGAGTGTGACCTTCTTTTTGGGGTAAAAAACATGATTTTTAGTGGATTTTGAAAATTGGACCTGGTTCTTCATTTTTTGTTAGATTGATTTCAAATTGTGCACAGACATTCATAACTAAAGTATTTTAACATATCAAACGGGTTTTTGGCTAAAACATTTGGATTTCTTTCTTTTTAAAAGTTCTTGTATATTTTAACTTTGCGTTTAGCTCAACGTTAAAGTTTCGTTTTTCCATTTTTTCTCAAAGGTTTGAACATAGGTCGTGTCGGGTCAAAAGGTAGGTCACTAGGCCAAACTGAAGGAACATCTTGTTAACACGCTAGAGGCCGCAATTTTTAATTTAGCAGTTTGAAATGTTGTCAAAAGGTTTGACTTAATGATATCAAGGTCCAGTTTGTATATGGGTCATATTGGGTCAGAAACTAGGTCACTAGGTCAAATTGAAGGGAAATCATGTTAACACTGTAGAAGTCGCATCTTCTGCTTCAATAGCTTGAAATTTGGTTTGAATGTTTATCTTTATGATATCTAGGCCAAGTTTGAAAACGAATAAAGCCGGATCAAAAACGAAGTCACTAGGCCAAATTGAAGGACAGTCTTGTTAATACTCTGGAGACCGCATATGTAGGTTCAGAAACTTGAAGCTTTTTCAGAATGTTTGACTGAATTTTAACTAGGTCATGTATGAATATGGGTCATGTTAGATCAGACACTAGGTTACTAGGCCAAATTGAATGGAAATATTGTTAACACTTTGGATGCTGCATTTTTAAATTGAGCATGTTGAAACTTTATCAGAATGTTTGTCTTGATGATATGTAGGCCAAGTTTGAATATGTGTCATGTCTGTTCAAAAACTAGGTCATTAGGCCAAATTGAGGGAAAATCGTATTTTTTGCTTAAGCAGCTTCAAATTTGGTCAGAATCTTAATGGTATCTGGGCCAAGTTTGAATATGGGTCATATTTGGTCACTATGTCAAATTGGAGAAAAAAAATGGTTAAAACTCCGGAGGCCGTATTTTTGCTTTGAGCAAGTTGAAACTTTATCAGAATGTTTGACTTGATGATATCTAGTCCATGTTCGAATATGGGTCATATCAGGTAAAATAAATAGGTCACTAGGCCAAATGAAGGAAAATCTTGTGAACACTCTGGAGGTTGAATTTTGAATCTTTGTTAGAATAATTGTCTTGATATGTTTTGCATTATAAATCACAATGCATACTTCAGGTGAGCGATCTAGGGCCATCATGACCCTCTTGTTTTAAAAGTTGTCCACAACCGATGTTTTACCCCTTTCCAAGATACAACAAATTTGCAGGGAACAATTTTGAAATACCTATATCGGGTTATAAATGTTTTTTCAAAGCCGTCAACTGCATTAAGATCAGAAAGAATCTATGTGAGGTAAATATGGTCTATGGTGGTACGGACAAATTGATACATTCACAACATAACCAATGAATACATGATTAAGCCTGATGAAAGAGAACTTAGACAAACTGCAGAAAATTATTGAGTCAACAAGACATATCTGTGATCCTGAAAAGACTGGTGTTCAGTAATTCGGATCTAGGATAGAAAGAGAAAACGAAGTGATGCAATACTTATATTGTAATGAAACTTAAACATTAGGGACTGATTCCAGTCTATAAGTTAACGTTTTCCTACGAGGGGTGTCCTAAAATAATTGTAATTGTTGATCGACAGCGTTCACATGTATACGCACTGATTTGTCCCAACACTGTTAACAAACGGGTGTCAGAAAGATCAACCGATTGGATTTCAGGTGCGATGATAACCTGGAAATATAAGTCAACTTTACTGCGCGCCAACTTTCAGGACTACATGAAGACGTCGATGAAAGGACAAAAAAACTTATGTCATGATGCTAACGGATGTTAAATATATATATTCTTTTGTTTTAGCTCACCTGAGCGCGAAGTGCTCAATGTGAATTATTGTGATCACCTTATGTCCGGCGTCTGTCGTGCGTTGACCGTGCGTCAACTTTTTCTCCTCTGTAACCAGTGAGTCAATTTGGATGATACTCAATTCCCTCAATGTCCTCACTAAAATTCCTTCAATTTATTAGGATTACATGGCAACGGAAAGAAAGAAACTTAAACAATTTTCTCCTTCATAACCGGTTGGCCGATTTCCATTTTTTTTATTTGTAGAAATGACCCTCTTTCATTGTTTTGCGTTGCTCTACTAGGTTTTCACATTTATTACCATGCCAAAGAGACTCACATTTATATGAATTATCCAGATTCATCATGCCTCTCTTGTTTTCCCATGATGGCAGGGCAAGAATATTAAAACATGGCTGTCGTTATATACATGTATCGGTCCATGCTCCATTTCATATATTTTGGATAGAATGTGTATACTTTCTCAAAGTAAATTTATATCAGCTTTGTTTGGATAGAATGTGTATACTGCCTCAAAATAAATTATATACCATAAGGTGTCAGTTTGTGAAAACTAAATGAGTTGCTGCATAGTCATAATTTTAATTCTTTATTCAAAGGTGTGTGACCATACCTTGCATGTCATTCTAATTTTGTATTTTAATTTGAACGAAATCCATTGATGCAAAGTGAAGAGATAATAATTAAAGACAATAATTAGTACTATTTTTAGGTAATTTTGCACTTTCATATTAAAATAGGTGCAATAACAAGTGGTGGCAGTGCTGAACACGAGACCGCAACTCCCAATGTCGAGGAACCTACGCCAGTGGATACAGAGGTTGAACACGAGGAAGAAAGTGAAGAGAATGAATCCTCACAGGAAACTGGTAAGAAAAAGAGGAATACAATGGTCTTAACCCTTTCCTATGTACAGATGCATTTTGATGCCTTGGCAGCAGAAGACCAGTTTTGAATCCATTGTTACAAAAGGGGTAATTCCTCATAATGAACAATTTCTCCTTTTGCCACAATGTTTTCAACTATTCAATAATCATACTTACATTTATAGAGATTTTCTATATCTTTTACTAAATGTTTTTTAAAGTCGTCTGCTGCAGATGTGTTGTATGTCGGAAAGTGTTGACACGTACATATTTCTTTTCTTACTTAAAAAAAACCTATGTTGTGGGCACTCAAGAGAATAATCTCAGAGAGAAGATTATATATTTATAAAAGTTTCAAGAAATATAATATAAATATCTTGAATAGTGTTTCATTAAAATGCCTCAAAATATATTACATTAAATGCATTGCTTTACTTTTAGCCCACCTGAGCACGAAGTGCTTAAGGTGAATTATTGTGATATCCTTTTGTCCGCCGTCCGGCGTGCGTTGTCCCTCGTACGTCAACATGTTCTCCGCTGTAACCATTGGGTCAATGGGGATGAAACTTACCAGAATTCCTTCAAATTGTTGGGGTCTATGCAGAATTCTGGTTTCCATGGCAACGAAACGTAAAAAACTTTAAAATGTGTCTTCTCCCAAACTGATTGGCCTCTATCAAGCTTTCTTGATTGGTCAAAAAACATGGCCGACAGTGGACGGGGGACGGTTTTGTTTGCCTTATATGTCTAAAGCGGAAACTAAAAAAAAAATCCTCCGGCACAGTCAGGCTGATTTTAAAATAACTTCGTAGAAATGTTTCTTGTGTGACCCTCTATCACATTCCTATTAATCAATGTTGATTGGTCGAAAATATGGCCGCACGGGGCGGGGCTGTTTTGCCTTATATGGTTAGAGTGGAAACTTTAAAAATATTTTCCTCCGAAATCGTCTTGTTGATTTTTAAAAAAAATTGTAGAAATGTTTCTTTGATGACCCTCTTTTAGATTTCTTCAAGCCATGATGATTCGTTAAAAAACATGGCCACCAGGGGCGGGGCTGTTTTGACTTAGATGCATATAGTCAAAACATTGAAAAGAAAAGTTTCCTCTGAAAGTGTCTGGCTGATTTTTAAATAATTTTGTAGAAATACTTCTTGGATGACCCTCTTTTAGATTTCGTCAAGCCATATTGATTTGTCAAAAAATATGGTCACTAGGGGGAAGGTCTGGTTTGCATAATATGGCTATAATGAAAGCTTGAAAAATCTTCTCCTCCCAATGTGTCCAGCAGATTTTTGAATAATATTGTAGAGTTATTCCTTCGATGACCCTCTTTGAGATTCCTTCCAGCCATGTTTATTGGTAAAAAAGAACATGGCCGCCAGGAGGCAGGGATCTAGGATAGAAAGAGAAAACGAAGTGATGCAATACTTATATTGTAATGAAACTTAAACATTAGGGACTGATTCCAGTCTATAAGTTAACGTTTTCCTACGAGGGGTGTCCTAAAATAATTGTAATTGTTGATCGACAGCGTTCACATGTATACGCACTGATTTGTCCCAACACTGTTAAAAAACGGGTGTCAGAAAGATCAACCGATTGGATTTCAGGTGCGATGATAACCTGGAAATATAAGTCAACTTTACTGCGCGCCAACTTTCAGGACTACATGAAGACGTCGATGAAAGGACAAAAAAACTTATGTGATGATACTTACGGATGTTAAATATATATATATGTTTGTTTTAGCTCACCTGAGCGCGAAGTGCTCAATGTGAATTATTGTGATCACCTTATGTCCGGCGTCTGTCGTGCGTTGACCGTGCGTCAACTTTTTCTCCTCTGTAACCAGTGAGTCAATTTGGATGATACTCAATTCCCTCAATGTCCTCACTAAAATTCCTTCAATTTATTAGGATTACATGGCAACGGAAAGAAAGAAACTTAAACAATTTTCTCCTTCATAACCGGTTGGCCGATTTCCATTTTTTTTATTTGTAGAAATGACCCTCTTTCATTGTTTTGCGTTGCTCTACTAGGTTTTCACATTTATTACCATGCCAAAGAGACTCACATTTATATGAATTATCCAGATTCATCATGCCTCTCTTGTTTTCCCATGCTGGCAGGGCAAGAATATTAAAACATGGCTGTCGTTATATACATGTATCGGTCCATGTTCCATTTCATATATTTTGGATAGAATGTGTATACTTTCTCAAAGTAAATTTATATCAGCTTTGTTTGGATAGAATGTGTATACTGCCTCAAAATAAATTATATACCATAAGGTGTCAGTTTGTGAAACTAAATGAGTTGCTGCATAGTCATAATTTTAATTCTTTATTCAAAGGTGTGTGACCATACCTTGCATGTCATTCTAATTTTGTATTTTAATTTGAACGAAATCCATTGATGCAAAGTGAAGAGATAATAATTAAAGACAATAATTAGTACTATTTTTAGGTAATTTTGCACTTTCATATTAAAATAGGTGCAATAACAAGTGGTGGCAGTGCTGGACACGAGACCGCAACTCCCAATGTCGTGGAACCTACGCCAGTGGATACAGAGGTTGAACACGAGGAAGAAAGTGAAGAGAATGAATCCTCACAGGAAACTGGTAAGAAAAAGAGGAATAAAATGGTCTTAACCCTTTCCTATGTACAGATGCATTTTGATGCCTTGGCAGCAGAAGACCAGTTTTGAATCCATTGTTACAACAGGGGTAATTCCTCATAATGAACAATTTCTCCTTTTGCCACAATGTTTTCAACTATTCAATAATCATACTTACATTTATAGAGATTTTCTATATATTTTACTAAATGTTTTTTAATGTCGTCTGCTGCAGATGTGTTGTATGTCGGAAAGAGTTGACACGTACATATTTCTTTTCTTACTTAAAAAAAACCTATGTTGTGGGCACTCAAAAGAATAATCTCAGAGAGAAGATTATATATATATAAAAGTTTCAAGAAATATAATATAAATATCTTGAATAGTGTTTCACTAAAATGCCTCAAAATATATTACATTAAATGCATTGCTTTACTTTTAGCCCACCTGAGCACGAAGTGCTTAAGGTGAATTATTGTGATCGCCTTTTGTCCGCCGTCCGGCGTGCGTTGTCCCTCGTACGTCAACATGTTCTCCGCTGTAACCATTGGGTCAATGGGGATGAAACTTACCAGAATTCCTTCAAATTGTTGGGTTCCATGCAGAATTCTGGTTTCCATGGCAACGAAACGTAAAAAACTTTAAAATGTGTCTTCTCCCAAACTGATTGGCCTCTATCAAGCTTTCTTGATTGGTCAAAAAACATGGCCGACAGTGGACGGGGGACGGTTTTGTTTGCCTTATATGTCTAAAGCGGAAACTAAAAAAAAAACCTCCTCCGGCACAGTCAGGCTGATTTTAAAATAACTTCGTAGAAATGTTTCTTGTGTGACCCTCTATCACATTCCTATTAATCAATGTTGATTGGTCGAAAATATGGCCGCACGGGGCGGGGCTGTTTTGCCTTATATGGTTAGAGTGGAAACTTTAAAAATATTTTCCTCCGAAATCGTCTTGTTGATTTTTAAAAAAAATTGTAGAAATGTTTCTTTGATGACCCTCTTTTAGATTTCTTCAAGCCATGATGATTCGTCAAAAAACATGGCCACCAGGGGCGGGGCTGTTTTGACTTAGATGCATATAGTCAAAACATTGAAAAGAAAAGTTTCCTCTGAAAGTGTCTGGCTGATTTTTAAATAAGTTTGTAGAAATACTTCTTGGATGACCCTCTTTTAGATTTCGTCAAGCCATATTGATTTGTCAAAAAATATGGTCACTAGGGGGAAGGTCTGTTTTGCATAATATGGCTATAATGAAAGCTTGAAAAATCTTCTCCTCCCAATGTGTCCAGCAGATTTTTGAATAATATTGTAGAAATATTCCTTCGATGACCCTCTTTGAGATTCCTTCCAGCCATGTTTATTGGTTAAGAAGAACATGGCCGCCAGGAGGCAGGGATCTAGGATAGAAAGAGAAAACGAAGTGATGCAATACTTATATTGTAATGAAACTTAAACATTAGGGACTGATTCCAGTCTATAAGTTAACGTTTTCCTACGAGGGGTGTCCTAAAATAATTGTAATTGTTGATCGACAGCGTTCACATGTATACGCACTGATTTGTCCCTACACTGTTAACAAACGGGTGTCAGAAAGATCAACCGATTGGATTTCAGGTGCGATGATAACCTGGAA
The DNA here is from genome assembly GCA_031761405.1 of Serripes groenlandicus. Lineage (NCBI taxonomy): Eukaryota > Metazoa > Mollusca > Bivalvia > Cardiida > Cardiidae > Serripes > Serripes groenlandicus. The sequence continues at coordinate 19,394,197 of JASEVX010000008.1, read as the reverse complement.
ATATAAGTCAACTTTACTGCGCGCCAACTTTCAGGACTACATGAAGACGTCGATGAAAGGACAAAAAAACTTATGTCATGATGCTAACGGATGTTAAATATATATATTCTTTTGTTTTAGCTCACCTGAGCGCGAAGTGCTCAATGTGAATTATTGTGATCACCTTATGTCCGGCGTCTGTCGTGCGTTGACCGTGCGTCAACTTTTTCTCCTCTGTAACCAGTGAGTCAATTTGGATGATACTCAATTCCCTCAATGTCCTCACTAAAATTCCTTCAATTTATTAGGATTACATGGCAACGGAAAGAAAGAAACTTAAACAATTTTCTCCTTCATAACCGGTTGGCCGATTTCCATTTTTTTTATTTGTAGAAATGACCCTCTTTCATTGTTTTGCGTTGCTCTACTAGGTTTTCACATTTATTACCATGCCAAAGAGACTCACATTTATATGAATTATCCAGATTCATCATGCCTCTCTTGTTTTCCCATGCTGGCAGGGCAAGAATATTAAAACATGGCTGTCGTTATATACATGTATCGGTCCATGTTCCATTTCATATATTTTGGATAGAATGTGTATACTTTCTCAAAGTAAATTTATATCAGCTTTGTTTGGATAGAATGTGTATACTGCCTCAAAATAAATTATATACCATAAGGTGTCAGTTTGTGAAAACTAAATGAGTTGCTGCATAGTCATAATTTTAATTCTTTATTCAAAGGTGTGTGCCCATACCTTGCATGTCATTCTAATTTTGTATTTTAATTTGAACGAAATCCATTGATGCAAAGTGAAGAGATAATAATTAAAGACAACTAGAATTGTTTTTGCAAAAAACAGATGTCTCCCCTCAAATATCTGTCAAAATCTCTCAAAACATTCCAACCTATAAATTTGGGACAGATATGGAGCGGACACGAACTAAAGCCTCAAACCTTTGACCTTCAAGCGTGACCTTGACATTGACCCTATATTGTCGAGACGCAGGTTCTGCACGTCGCCTTGATGAGGTAAACATGTGACCCAAGTTTCATGAAAATCCTTCAAGCCGTCTGGGAGATATGGAGCGGACACGAAATAAAGCCTCAAACCTTTGACATTCAAGCGTGACCTTGACCGTGACCCTATATTGTCGAGACGCAGGTTCTGCACGTCGCCTTGATGAGGTGAACATGTGACCCAAGTTTCATGAAAATCCTTCAAGCCGTCTCGGAGATATGGAGCGGACACGAAATAAAGCCTCAAACCTTTGACCTTCAAGTGTGACCTTGACCTTGACCCTATATTGTCGAGACGCGGGTTCTGCACGTCGCCTTGATGAGGTGAACATGTGAGCCAAGTTTCATGAAAATCCTTCAAGCCGTCTGGGAGATATGGAGCGGACACGAAATAAAGCCTCAAACCTTTGACCTTCAAGCGTGACCTTGACCTTGACCCTATATTGTCGAGACGCGGCTTCTGCACGTCGCCTTGATGAGGTGAACATGTGAGCCAGGTTTCATGAAAATCCTTCAAGCCGTCTTGGAGATATGGAGCGGACACGATTTCGGACAGACGGACAGACAGACAGACAGACAAAAGGACAGACAGACAGACAGACGCCCAGGACAAAAACAATATATCTCCCCTGTATACAGGGGGAGACATAATAATTAGTACTATTTTCAGGTTATTTGCACTTTCATATTAAAATAGGTGCAATAACAAGTGGTGGCAGTGCTGGACAGGAAACCGCAACTCCCAATGTCGAGGAACCTACGCCAGTGGAGACAGAGGTTGAACACGAGGAAGAAAGTGAAAAGAATGAATCCTCACAGGAAACTGGTAAGAAAAAGAGGAATAAAATTGCTTTAACCCTGTCCTATGTACAGATGCATTTTGATGCCTTGGCAGCAGAAGAAAAGTTTTGAATCCATTGTTACAAAAGGGGTAATTCCTCATTATGAACAATTTCTCCTTTTGCCACAATGTTTTCAACTATTCAATAATCATACTTACATTTATAGAGATTTTCTATATCTTTTACTAAATGATTTCAAAGTCATCTGCTGCAGATGTGTTTTATGTCGGAAAGAGTTGACACATGCATATTTCTTTTTTACTAAAAACAACCTATGTAATAATAATCTCAGAGAGAAGATTATATATATATAAAAGTTTCAAGAAATATAATACAAATATCTTGAATAGTGTTTCACTAAAATGTCTCAAAATATATTACATTAAATGCATTGCTTTACTTTTAGCCCACCTGAGCACGAAGTGCTTAAGGTGAGTTACTGTGATCGCCTTTTGTCAGGCGTCTGGTGTGCGTTGTCCCTCATGCGTCAACATGTTCTCCGCTGTAACCAGTTGGTCAATGGGGATTAAACTCACCATTTAAAATGTGTCTTCTCCCAAACTGATTGGCCTCTATTGATTGGTCAAAAAACATGGCCGACAGTGGACATGGGACGTGTTTTTTTGCCTTATATGTCTAAAGTGGAAACTAAAAAAATCTTCTCCTCCGAAAGAGTCAGGCTGATTTTCAAATTAGTTTGTAGAAATGTTCCTTGTGTGACCCTCTATCACATTCCTTTAATCAATGTTGATTGGTCAAAAACATGGCCGCACGGGGCGGGGCTGTTTTGCCTTATATGGTTAGAGTGGAAACTTTAAAAAGATTTTCCTCCGAAAGTGTCTTGTTAATTTTTAGCTCTACTGGCCAAAGGCTAGAAGGGCTTATGTCGTGCTGATTTGTCCGTCGTCCGTGCATGCGTGCGTGCGTGCGTGAGTGCGTGCGTCCGTCCGTAAACAATTTCTTGTTAACACGATACAGTCTTCACTTTTGATTGTATCTCAACCAAACTTATACAGTAGTTAGATATCCATGAGAGCTTGATTCCTTTCGAAAACAGATCCGCCCATGCATGAAATTGCTATAATAGGGCTTGTTAACATGATACAGTCCTTATTTTTGATTGTATCTCAATCAAACTTATACAGTAGTTAGATATCCATGAGAGTTTGGTTCATTTCTAAAAAACATTGTTATAATACAGCTTGTGAACACAATAGAGCTTCCATTTACTATCTGATCTTCACCAAACTTAGATGGTATTTGAATATTGATGACATATTGGTTCCTTTTGAAACAAGCCAGATCAATGCCAGTAGAGCATAGGCCCTCATGGGCCTCTTGTTAAAAAAAGTTGTAGAAATGTTTTTTTGGTGACCTTGTTTTAGATTTCTCCAAGCCATGTTGATTCGTCAAAAAACATGGCCACCAGGGGCGGGGCTGTTTTGACTTCGATGCATATAGTCAAACCATTGAAAGAAAAGGTTCCTCCAAAAGTGTCTGGCTGATTTTTAAATAATTTTGTAGAAATGTTTCTTGGGTGACCCTCTTTTAGATTCCGCCAAGCCATATTGATTTGTCAAAATATATGGTCACTAGGGGGAAGGTCTGTTTTGCATAAAATGGCTATAATGAAAGCTTGAAAAATCTTCTCCTCCCAATGTGTCCAGCAGATTTTTGAATACTATTGTAGAAATATTCATTCGATGACCCTCTTTGAGATTCCTTCCAGCCATGTTTATTGGTAAAAAAGATCATGGCCGCCAGGAAGCAGGGCTGTTTTGCCTTATATGGCTAAATCAAATAAAATCAGGCGAGCGATCCAGTGCCATCATGGCCCTCTTGTTTGTTAGATTGATTTAAAATTGTGCTTACACATTTCATGAATGAAGTTCTTCAACATATCAAACGTGTTTTGTTCAAACATTTGGTTTTTTGTTTTAGTTTTAATTTCATGTGTTTTTATACGACCGTTTTTTAAAAACAGTACGTATTATGGTATGGTCATGTCCCTCCCTCCGTCCGTCCCTCCCTCCGTCAGTCCCTCCGTCCGTCCACTTTTTTTCTTACAAACTTTGTATAAGGCTTTGTAGTGATGTGTCACAGATCAAGTTCATATTTCCTGGGATTTCGTCAATTTTTAAATGAGTTATGCCCCTTTTTGGACTTAGATAATTTGTTTTCCGCACTTTTATTCTACATGCTTTGATGTTATGAAATTATGTATATGGCTGTGTAATCATGTGTCACAGATCAAGTTCACATTTCCTCGGATTTCGTCAATTTTTAAATGAGTTATGCCCCTTTTTGGACTTAGAATATTTGTCAATTTCTGCATGAGTTATGCATTTTCCCATTATTCTTTAGGAACCTATTCCTGAACGACTTCATTAACTTTTTACAAACAAACAATATATCAAAACAAAGAGGAAACTTACAAAGAAGTTCCTGACGGGCGTATTATGTACCGTTTGCGGTACTCTTGTTGAACTTTGCGTTTAGCTCAACGTTAAAAGTTCTTTTTTTTTTTTACATTTTCTCAAAAAGTACAAGTGCTTTGTCCGGCGTCGGGCGTCCGTCGTGCGTCGTCAACAATTGACTTGTTAACACTCTACAGGCTATATGTTCTGTCTGATCTTCATAAAAGTTTATCAGTACATTCATCTCTACCAAATCTTGGACAAGTTCGAAACTAGGTCACTAGGTCAAATTGTAGGGTCATCTTGTTATCACTCTGGAGGACACATTCTTAATTTGAGAATTTTGAAACTTTATCTTAATGTTTGTCCTGATGATATGTAAGTCAAGCTGAGAACATGGGTCATGTAGGTCAAAAAGTAGGTCACTGGGTCAAATTCAAGGAAAGGAATCGTTAACACTATAGAGGCAGTATTTTTGTCTTCAGAAGGTTTAAAATCTTGTCAGAATATGTGTCTTAATGATATATATGTCAGGTTGAAATATGGGTCATATTGGGTCAGAAACTAGGTCACTAAGCCAAATTGAAGAGGAATCTTGTTAACACTGTAGAAGCCGCATTTTGTGCTTCAGCAGCTTAAAATTTGGTCAGAATAGTTATCTAAATGATATCTAGGTCAAATATGGGTCACTGGCAAAATTGATGGAAAACCTTATTAACAATCTGGATGCAGCATTTTTAATTTGAGCATGTTTAAACTTTATCAGAATATTTGTCTTGATGGTACATGTATGTAATCCAAGTCCAAATATTGGTCATGCCTGTTCAAAAACTAGGTCACTAAGTCAAATTGAAGGAAACTCTTGTTAACAATGTATAAGTCGCATATCTAGCTTCAGCAGCTTCAAATTTGATCACAATGTTTCTCTTAATGATATATAGGCCAAGTTTGAATATAGGTCATATTGGGTTGGAAACTAGGTCATTAGCCAAGTTGAAGGAAAATATTGTACTTTTAGCAAGTTGAAACTTTATCAGAATGTTTATCTTGATGATATCTAGTCCATGTTCGAATATGGATCATATCAGGTTAAAAAAAAAATGTCACTAGGCCAAATGAAGGAAAGTCTTGTTAACACTCTGGAGGTTGCATTTTGAATCTTTGTCAGAAAAATTGTCTTCATGTGTTTTGCATTAGAAATCACATTGCATAATTCAAGTGAGCGATCTCGGGCCATCATGGCCCTCTTGTTTGTTAGATTGACTTTACATTTTACACACATATTTAATGAATAATGTTTTTCAACATATTAAATTAGTTTTAGGGTCACACATTTGGAATTTTTTTTATAAATTTTGAGTATTTTTGGACTTTTTACATTATTACAATTGTGTTTAGCTCAACTTTGAAGTTTTGTTATCTTACTTTGTGTCTCTTACACTTGTGTTGATAGTCAAAGCGCGGGACAGTGAGACAATTAATTTGTGTCTAATTTGGGAATAGTTTTTGCAATTGGATCAATAAGCATATACATCATTTTTATAGATTTTCCATATTTGTGCTCACATCATTTTAAAGTCGTCTGCTGCAGATTTGTTGTTTTAGGTAAAGGTTTAATACGTATTTATTTTCCCCTCACGATGAGGTCGTCGAGGGTATGTAGTTATCTACCCATATGTATGTACATGTCCCAATGACGTCATGACTACAGCGACTTAATTTCATATCTGATTTTATGAAACTTCAAACACATATTTGCTAGCATTGCCTCTTGTATGAATCGCGTTTCACAGGTCCAGTGTAAAGAGAACTTCGAGGAGTTCATGTTTTACTGATATAGGTCAACGGTATAGGTAACAGTGACTAGTATACATCCATACGAAATGATCTGATTCCTATGAAACTTAAAACAAACCCTTTCATTTGTTGACAGAATTCCTTCATATTCCATTCACAAGTTCAGTGTCAACATATCGGGAGGAGTTCAAGTTTTACCAAGCTAGGCCAAAGGTCAAGGTCACAGTGACAATAATACGTCTATGTGAAACAACTTCATTGCTCTAGCACTTTCATTTGGGGACAGATTGTATTTATACTTCATACATTGGTTTATTTTACATCAAACACTGGTTTAATGTCAAAGGTCAAGGTCACAGTGACTATAATACATCTGTCAGAAATGACAGTTTGAGGGAATTTGTAACGTCGGCGATGCACTTGTTTTGTTATTTTGTCAGAAGGCATGTTGTACAATCTGTTTGGATAACTAGCTTTGCAGAAATGGTTTTAAATTTGCTTTGTAAGTTAAGTTCTAATTTGTTGGCTGTCACATTAGTAGCTCCACTGGCTGAAAGCTTATGTCATGTCGAATTTTCTGTCGTGCATCCGTGTGTGCGTCAGTGCGCCAACAACTTCCCCGTTGTACTTGGTGGGTCAGTTGGGATGAAACTTCACAGAAAGCATCCTCTCAATGTCCTCACCAGATCTCCTTTAACTTTTTAGCTCACCTTAGCAATAAATGCTCAGTGGTGAGCTCTTATGATAACTTTCCATCAGTCGTCCGTCGTCCGTAAACAATTCCTTCAAACGACATCATCTCCTAAACCGCCTTGCCAATTTTGATAAAACTTCACAGGTATGGTCTTTTGGTGATGCCCGTGTTTGGTGTTATTTCAAAAGTGTTTAAAGAAATCAATTCCAACGGTGAAAACTTTAAAAAATAATCTTGTCTGAATCCGAAAGGCCTAGAGCTTAGATATTTGGTGTGTAGCATTATCTAGTGGTCTTCTACATGGAGTGTACACATTATGCACCTGGGGTTAAATATTGGCCCCTTCCCGGGGTCATCTGTTTTATACGAGATATACTGGGAAAAACTTTGAAAATATTCTTGTCTGAAACCGAAAGTCCTAGAGCTTAGATATTTTGTCTGTAGTAATTTCTAGTGGTCCTCTACAACAATTGTTCAAATTATGCCCATGGGGTTAAAATTGGCCCAATTCAGGGGGTAACATGATTTACATAGAGATATATAGGGAAAAACTTTGAAAATCTTCTTCTCTGAATCCGAAAGGCCTAGACCTTAGATAGTTGGTGTGTAGTATTGTATCATGGTCCTCTAACAGGATTATTCAAATGATGCCCCTGTTAAAACGGTCAAATATATACTAACTGGTACATACACATTGGTGTCATTTTAACTTTACATGAGACAGATAGCATAGGATGAGGGTTATTCACTCCGTGGCAGTGGTGTTAAAATTTACCTCTAGGACCTCAAATCATATTCCGTAACTCAAGTGAGCCATCCAGGGCCATCATGGCCCTCTTGTTTATAGTTTATTCTTGCTTTAAATTTCATCCAGGATAATTGTTTAAAATGTTCGTCTGGTGGTGCATCAAGTGGCTGGTCAAGAATTATACGTGCAGCACGTTTTTTAAGTTTTAGCATTTTATCAATCAGGTTTGGACTGCAGCAGCCCCATATTGCGCAACAAAAATCAATGTGAGGAATTATATAGGCATTGAAGAAAAGTGTTCTTGAATGTATATTAAGAAACCCTTTAATTCTTAGAAGTGGGTATAGTAATGAATTACATTTCTTTAGCGTGTGCTTAACATGATGTTTTCAGTTAAGTTGAGGGTCAATGTGTACATCAAGAAGGTTTTCTTCGTATGTTTTTTTGTAATTCAGGACTTTGCAGTAGTATTATGATCTCCTTGATTAACACTTTATTGGGTATGAAGCAGACAGTAGCATAGCTTTTTTTCTTGTGCATTTGGTTACATTGAATTCTGTTGACACCAGTTTTCAATATGACAAATTTCACTTTATAGAGATTAAATTATATATCTGACTTTGATTTACTCACAACAGTTATTGTCGTGTCATCAGCAAACATATCACTGATTGAATCCATAACAATCAACGGAAGATCATTTATGTAAATTATAAACAGTAAACGCCTAAAACAGAGCCTTGAGGGACGCCAGCAGATATTCTCTTGAACATGATAGTTTTCCTGAAACACTTATTTTTTTATATCGACCAGTTTTAGTAAGAATACACTAGTTTTATTGATTTTGAGCAAAATCTATAACATTTAGGTTCTTCAATGAGAAGACTATGATTTTTAAGATAAAATGCCTTTGTGAGGTCCACGCATATAGTACCTACTAGATTGTTATTATTGATGGATTCAATCCAATTATCAACAATGTTGAAACCCTTCTTCACATTGTATGCTAAAGATGCTGACTGTGGCCTGGTCTTTTGGGGGTAAAAAACATCCATTTTAATGTATTTTGGTTGATTTTGAGAATTGGCGGTGTTGGTTAAGTTTTGCGTTTAGGTCACTTACATGGAAACTATCAAGCCTATTACTTTGAAACTTGGAAAACTTGTTCATCTAATACCCTTCTTCACATGGTATGTTAAAGATACTGAGTGTAACCTGTATATGAACTTGGATTTATTTCCATACGGTAAATATGGTTTCAATACTTGAAAAATAGCAGTTGTGTGCGGTCATTATAATATGTAAATATTCATTCCGACTTTAAAGATTTTTTATATATATAAATAAACCGTAAAACCATAATAGCAGTCGTGCGTCAGGCACCCGCAGGTGGTGCTCTTGTTTATTTATTGGTGTTGCTTTAGCTACTTTAAAAACGCTTGGAACATTTGTTTGTGTGATACCTAAATTAAAGATATTTGTCAAGGGTCTAGCTATTATATTTCAGCTTACTTTTAGAAACCGCGGTCCTAATCCATCCAAACCTGTAGATTTGGTTGAATCTAAAGAATTAAGTTCTATTATTATGAAGGATTAAGTTATAAGTGGTATCTGCAATGCATCAGTTTCTTGCATTTTGCTATTCACATAATTCTATATTACCGATTTGTTGTGACTTTTAAGATTGCCTTCCACCAGTGGTGCAGTTTTAACATTTTATGAAAAGGATTTGTTAAATATCTCGGCAGTTTCTAAAGGGTCAGATATCTGATTTCCATCCTCGTTAGTGGTAAAGTTTGTTTGATGTGATTTTGATTTACCTGACAAATCTTTCAGATTCTTCCAGAGAAACTTTGGGTTATATGTATTTATGTTTATTGTTTTTTCATAGAACATAGTTTTAGTGTTTTAACTCGGTTTTGACAGCTTCGGAAATATCTTTTTTGCAACATCTCTATTTCGTCATTCAATAGAATTTGTAATTTCAGGTGAGAACCAATTGTTGTGCTAGCATAATTATGTTCTTATTAGTCGAGTAGTTGGTAAGTGAAATTACCAAACTGTAAGAAGAATTCACCAATCAAATTAAAGCCTTCAGGTTAGATATATTTGCAAATTCTGTTATTTGTCGTCCGTACTAATCTTTTTCTCTGAAATTTCTGGTCAGATTTAAAAAGAAATTGACAGAAACATTCCCGTGGTGGCCTTCATCTAAATTGTTAAAACATTTGCACTCTGCTGAACAAGATGGCCACCAGGGCTAAAAATAGAAAAATCTTTAAACATCATCTTCTCTTAAAAAACAAACCAAATTTCAAAATAACTCCACTCAAATTTCCCTTGAATAGCCCACTACTATTTTTTTTAAATCATTCTACTCTGATGCACGAGTTGAACACGGAGCTAGAAATAGAAATATATTTAAGGACGTATCCTCCTAAGACACAGCCCAAATCCAAATTTAATAACACATATGTTCCTTGAGAAGCCCTCTCCTACAGTTGTTCAAATTGTTCTGCTCTGTTGCACCAGATGGCAGACACAGATAAAAGTTACAAAAATCTTTAGACAAGATCTCTTCCTAAACCACTGACCCTATTAAAAAAAATCATAGAAATGTTTCTTTTATAGTTCTAGATGGCCAACAGAGCAGAATATATGTGAAGGACATCTCTTCTTAAATCGCTGGCACAATTTCAATGAAAAAAAATTATGTTTCTTGAGATGCCTTCTATTAAAAATAAATAGTTTTGACTGCCTTAGTATTATAGCGGTAGAGCATCCGCCATGTGTGGGGTGGTTCAGGGGTCATCCCTGACAGGGTTATACCAAAGTGATTACAAATGGTACTAATGGCTTTCTCTCCTTGGCGCTCAGGATGTTAGGTTTAGCTTGAACTTGCTGGTGTCCTATTAATGGAGCAGTAGTACTGGTAAATAACACAGGAAACAATGTAAAACAACTGGAAAATGATTGAAAGCGGCATAAAACACAATACAATTAAACAAATCAGACAGGTCTGCTACACTGCACAAGAGGTCAGCTTAACCACTGACCAAATTTCAAAATGATTGCACAACAAATTCCCTCAGTTACCTTCTATCAAAAGTGTTCAAAACCTTCAGATCTGTCGCTCAAGATAGACAAACCTGTAAAGAGCATCAAACTAAACCCCCAACCAATTTCAAAATATTTACACACAACTGTTCCTAGAAAGCCTCTACCAATATCGTTCAAACGGTACTGTTTTGCTGCACAAAATGGCCATCCGAGCTACAAATCGACATCACCTCTTAAAACATAGGCCCAATTACAAAACGATTCACATAAATGTTCGTCCACCTTAATTATTTTAACAGTTTTGTTTAGCTGCACTTCATAGTTACCAGTATTTCGTCTGGCTTACATTTAAAGTCTTTCTGATAAGTGATAAAGGAGCATTATGGTCCTCTTCTTTTGAAAAATGTTAGGCCATGTTCTGACTCTACTCATGATTTATGTTGACACTCTTGTATGTTTAAAACTGAGATTTTCCGATCAAGCTTGAGCTTCGAGTTGTTCTGTTTTAGCTGTGTTTTCCAAAATGAAATTTAGTGAAATTTAGACGCATTTTTAGCTCATATGATTGTTGTGGGAAAAATGAGCTATGGTTGTCGACCATGGCCAGTGTGTTGCATCTGAAGTGCGCATGCATTCATCATCATAAGGAGATGTATACTACAAGGGTCATAACTCAACTGTGTATTTTGCTTGAATTATGGCCCTTTTTCAACTTAAAGTATTGATTACGAAATGCATTGTTGCCAACTTGTCTACAGAACAATCATAGGATTTCCAAGAAACTTGGCACAAATGTTCACCACGATAAGGCGGCGTGTCGTGCACAAGACCCATGTCTGTACCTCAAATGTCAAGGTTACACTTAAAGGTCAAAGGTCAAAATGAGTACTGTTTGGTATGACTGTACCTTGTCCGGCCCCTCATCTATGCATCATAAGATTCCCAAGTTTCTGGGCACACATATTCACAATGATGAGGTGGCGTATCGTACACAAGACCTAGGCTTGTACCTCAAATGTCAAGGTCACACTTAGATGTCAAAGGTCAAAATTAGAAACCATGCATCATAGGATTCCGAAGTTAATGGGTATACATGGTCACCATGAATGAGATGACATGTGGGGCACAAGACCCAGGCCTGTAGCTCAAAGGTCAAGGTCACACTTATAGGTCAAAGCAATGATGAGGTGACATCTGGCGCACAATACCCAGGCCTTTACCTCAAAGGTCAAGGTCACACTTAGAGGTCAAAGTTCAAAATGAGAAATGTTTGATAGGACTGTACCTTGTCTGGCCCACATCTCAACAATGCATCATAGGTTTCCCAAGTAACTGAGCACACATGTACACCATGATCAGATAGCGTGTCAAATGAAGACGCACGTCTGTACATGGAAGGTCAAGGTCACAAGTTTTAAAGATGAACATTTGACAATTGATTGTTTGACTTTGAGACAACAATACGTCACTTTCATTTAAACTCAGTGTTTGACAAATTTATACGGAAATACAAACTATTGGGTGTTTGATCTGTCAAATTTCTACAAATTAAGAGAGGAAATTGCATAATTCTTTTTGCGACCGAAATAACATTTTCAATGCATTTGTCGGTGTGTAAAATTATTCCTATGTTAAATATGAACCTTTCATATACAAAACAAACTAACAAGAGGCCCAAGAGGGCCATTATCGCTCCATGGCTATTAGGCAAAAATTAAAACTCCAAACAGCCCCGCCCCCTGATGGCCATATGTTTTTTGACCAATCAACTTGGCTTGAAGGTATCTGATAGAGGGTCACCCTAGGAACATTTCTACAAAATTATTTGAAAATCAGCCCGACACTTTTGGAGAAGAAGATTTTTTAAGTTTTCAATATAGCCATATAAGGCAAAATAGCCCCGCCCCTTGGCGGCCATTGTTTTCGACTAATCAACATGGCTTGAGGGAATCTGATAGAGGGTCTCTCAAGAAACATTTCTACAAAATTATTTGAAAATTGGCCAAACACTTTTGGAGGAGAAGATTGTTTAAGTTTTCACTATAGCCATATAAGACAAAATAGCCCGCCGCCATGTTTTTCTATTAATCAAATTGGTTAGAAGAAATCTGATAGAAGGTCACCCAAGGAATATTTCCACAAAATTATTTGAAAATCGGCCTGACACTTTCGGAGGAGAAGATTTTTTAAATTTTCACTTTAGCCATGTAAGGCAAAATAGCCCCTCCCTCTGGCGGCCATGTTTTTTGACCAATCAACATGACTTGAAGGAATCTGATAGAGGGTCGCCCAAGGAACATTTCACCAAAACAAACTGAAAATTGGCCAAACACTTTCGGAGAAGGAAATTTTTTAAGTTTTCACTATAGCCATATAATGCAAAATAGCCCCGCCCCCTGGCGGCCATATTTTAAGACCAATCAACTTGGCTTGAAGGAATCTGATAGAAAGTCACCCAAGGAACATTTCTACAAAATTATTTGAAAATCTGCCTGATTCTTTCGGAGGAGGAGATTTTTTAAGTTTTCACTATTTTTTTCTTTCGGTTGCCATGGAAACCAGAATTGAGCATGGATCCAAAACATAGAAGGAATTTAGGAGCGTACTTTGAGAGGATGCTTCCTATGAAGTTTCATTCGAATTGGCCAAGTGGTTAAGGATGAGAAGTCGTTTGAAGTAAAAAGTTAACGAACACACGAACGACGGACAATTCGTCATGACATAAGATCGACTGGCTTTCAACCAGTGGAGCTAAAAATGATGCATGTTAAACTTCAGAACATTATTGGTTATTGTACATTTGACATTTTACAACCACTTCGGTATCGCAGAAATTAAGGCCCTTAATTAACTAGTCCCCTAATTAACTGCTATCAGGTCAACTCTCTGTCAGTCTGTGTTGCAATTGCAAGGAAGAGCACTATGTCCGTGACAAAACCTTTGGAGCGGGCTCGACATGTTTCCTGTGGGCATCTAGTTTACTTAAGATTTCGATTAAGTCATGTCAGGTAGGAATTTCACAAACATCTGATGTCGGATGGCATCGGCTTGTTGGAATTTTGTTTGATGGGATTGTGGCCCTATGATATTTAACCTATTAGTCAGCTTTCACTGGCTGAAATTCAAAAAGCTAAAGTTCTGTCATCAATTTGATAAAATTCTGTTTATTTTGGTGTTTATCATTTTATGTCATTATTTTTAACTCACCTTAGATGCATTCAGCAACGTCAACAATTTATATTAATAGCATCCGTGTCTTAAACCATTGGGTCTTTTTCAGCCAAACTTCACAAAAATGTTCCTTTGGTTGTTCTCTTTCAAAAAGGTCCAACTAATTAAATAAAATGCCAAGGTTCAGTTGCTGTGTCTTTAGTAAGACGGACATATTATTCAAGCCATATTAATTGGTTGAAAAACATAGTCACCAGGTGGCATCAAAAAAGGGGATAAAATAACAATCTTAAAAAACTCTTGTGTTCTAAATGTGATTGTCTGATTTCAAAATAATGTGGAAGAAATTAAGCCATATTAAATGATTGAAAAAACATGGCCACTGGATCGCATCAGAAAGAGGGTAAAAAGCAAAAACTGTAAAATGCTTCTGCCCTGAAACTGCCTCTCTGATTTCGAGATAATGTGTATGAAATGTTCCTTATATGACCAATTTGAAAAATTTCACGCCATTTAGAATATGTTACAAAATATTTAAGCCTTTTGTAAAAGTAAGCCGCCTTGCACATACAGAAAAGGAGTAAAATAACATAAATTTCAAAGTGCTCTTCTAATTGCAAGATAACTTGGTTAAAATGAGGGATAAGGATTAGTTGCACTTATAATGCAGATTCACTTTAAATTTGAATACTTTCAGATGCCCAATCTTTAATATTCTTCTCCTCTGAATCTGCTTATAGGATTCCAATATGATATGGTATAAATGTTACTTGGGTGACTCTCTTCAAAAACTGTCTAAGCCATATTGATAAGTTGAAAAACGTTGCAGCCGGAGGGAATCGGAAAAGGGGCAACATGATTTCAAGATCATTTTGCAGAACTTATCACTCATTGACCCTCTACATAATTTGTCAAAGCCATATTGATTGGTTGAAAGACATAGCAACTAGGTGGCAGAAAAAGAGGATAAAATTCACTTTAAACTTGAAATGACATCTCTTCCTTATCCACAGGACCAATTTCAATCAAACGTCAAAGGAATGTTTCTTATGTGGTCCTCTTTCAAAGCTGTTCAAAGAGAACAAATTTATTAAAAAAAAGGCTTTTGTTGCACAGCATGAGAAAGGACCCTAACTTTAAAATTATTTTCCTCTGAATCCCCATTTCTAATTCCAAGATAATTTGGTAGAAACTTTCCTTGAGCTCTTTCTATACAGGAACTGCGCAAGCCATATTAATTGGTTGTAAAACATGGCGACATGGCAGCCAGGAGGCAACTGAAAACAGGCATGACACAACTTCATAAATTCCATTCTTGTTATATTTCTTGTCTGATTTCAAGGTAATTTAGCAGAAATGTTCCTTTAGTGGACGAATTCTTCTTCTATTGTCTTCTTTCTTTCTTGTGGGAAGACTATTAGGCTCCAAGTTATTGTTGTTCCCCTTGATTTTTTTAGTGTTTTGTGTTCTCCGTTTCTGGTAGATTACTGTCTTGTACTTACAGTTTTGCAACTTATAGACATCATCTGGATAACAGTTTGTCAAGCATAGTTTTAAAACATAACACATTTTGCGCATTCATAAACGACATCAGTTGGTAAAGAATTTAAACACTATTTATGTTAGCCCTGGGTTTCTGTGTCTTATTATTATGGCCTCTGACTGATGAATTTGTTGTAAACAGTGTAGTATAATCAATATTGTCAATTTTGTGTAACATTTTAAACACTTGAATGAGATCTCCATGAAAACGTCTTTATTCCAAAGAGGGTAAATTCAACGCTGGTTGAATGTTAGATGCAATATGGCTTGAACCAACCTTGCAGAATTAATAAGTTATTATCATGTCATTTTGACATTGTGTAAGATATCAATGTTTTTCACAATTATTCGATTATCATTACACAAACAAACGGTCAATGCTTTGATCGAGTGTGGCAGTTCCACAGGTATGTAAACACTCCCGATCGAGGTGTGAATAACTAATCTCTAATCTTTCCAATGTCCTTTTCTGATAGGCTATTTCATCGACTCCTTGCAGTTTTATTCCCACTCTTGATCAAATTTGCCCAGTTACTAGCATTTATAGAATCAGAATCAGAATCAGAATATTTTATTGACTCAAACTTTACAAAGTTTATGGTCATTTACAAATATACAAGAATTTTTTTATATATGTGTGTATCAAGGAAAGAATGGTCTCAATATAGTTTTGGAGGACAAACTGCTTTGTCATATTAGAAGCTTTAAAAAGGTAATAGCCAACTATACCATGCAGATGAATATGTAGTAAAAGACATATGGCATATCATATCACTTTATTTACATACACATATGCATGCTGCCACATATCGTATTATCATATCCAAACAATGTCAAAGACGTACAGGAACTAAAGTATGCCATGTACATACGTTTCTATATTTCATCGTGTATAGTTTGGTAAAGAAAGGAAATTAAACATATCAACATACATACAATACATATATATCAAAGCACATCATTGTTGCGTTTATGAAAAGAAAAGGTAATAAATTTACAAAGGTTGATAAGGTCACCTTTATTATTGGTTTTTAAAAGCTCAACTAACTTTAACATATTTGGGTTTTTCCAATATTTCTTTTTTACAAATTTGAATCTAATATCTAAATAGTATGGACATTGTAGGATAAAATGGAATTCATCTTCCATTTCGCCCATTTGGCAGTACGTGCATAAACGTTCGTGTCGATCTACCCTTTCACCAGCAAACCTACCGGTATCTATTCGTAATTTATGGACAGATGTTCGAATTCTGGTGAGACCAATGCGTAAATTTCTACTAATACTTAAGTTTAGATAGTTTTCCTGACCAAAATCGGATTTTAAATGCTTATATAATGTACTAAGAGTGCGCCCAGTCTCAATATCTTGGTACCATTTTTGTAAAAATGTGTCGATTAACCTTTGTTTAAATATATTAGTAAAATGTTTAACGTTCACTGAGCACGGGTTGTCCCAAACGTAAGCAAAGCCACGGCTACTTAAAAGATTACGTAGTTTAGTGAACCAATTATTTTTTTCGAGCATGGCATCCTGAGCAATTGACGATAGTATTAGATTATCGGTATGTATAAGTTTAAACCAGTATTGTAAAATTCTTACATAGCGATTAATATAAAGAGGATATCTACCTAACTCCCCGTACACTGCCGCGTTACATGTAGACTGTCTTACCCCAAGAATCCTTTTACAAAATTTTGAATGTAGTTTTTCCAGAGTGTTTGCATTTGTAAACCCAGAGACTTCGCAACCATAATAGAGTATATGGGTAACCAAAGCATCGAATAACTGTAGCGCTACTTTTGGAGATGTGTTATAACGTTTCAGGTTTGAAAGTAGAACATTCATAGCTTTAAGACCTTTCCCGTACAACATCTGGTTATTAAGTGTGAAAGAACCCGTGAAATTAAAAGTACATCCTACGTAATTAAAATCGTTGACTATTTCAATTGGGTTATCTGCGTATACCCACTGTTCATTGGATTTTAATTTACCACGTTTTCTAAAAACCACGATCTTGGTCTTGTCTGTATTCACGTCGAGTTTCCAGTTATCGCAGTACTGGTTTAAATTATTTAATGAGCGTTGTAAATCGATCTCATTTTCGGCAACAATTATCATATCATCAGCAAATAACAGAGTGATTATACACAAGTCTTGGATAGATAGACCACTATCAAAATTGGATTGTAAGGACATCTCAAGGTCTTCGATAAAGAGACTGAATAATATTGGTGAAATTGTCTCCCCTTGCCTAAGGCCCACCGCTATATCAAAGTACTCTGAGTATTCGTTACAGTGTCGCACGCACGATTTAACAGACCTATACATCGAACGAATAATGCGCAAAAGTTTACCATCTACTCCCATATTGAACAATTTAAGCCACAGCCCATTCCTATAAATACTATCAAAACATTTACGAAAGTCAACGAACGCGGCATATAAACGATTACCTTTACTCAAATATTTCTGTACCAAACAGTGGAGTATAAACATTGGATCGACAGTTGATCGCCCTTTACGAAACCCGAATTGAGCGTCTGATAATTTCCCGTACTCTGAACACCATTCAGTTAGACGTGTATTTAATATGCTCGTGAATAACTTGCCGAAATTGGTGAGAAGGGTGATGCCTCTATAATTATTAACGTCTGATCTTGATCCTTTCTTGTGGATCGGTACTATAATACCTTTCGTCCATGATTCAGGAAATGAGCCTGTATTTAATATTATGTTAAAGACTTCGGTAATATGGCCCGCTAATATGTCACATGACTCTAAAAAATACTCGTTAAGAAGTCCATCACTTCCACATGATTTGTTACGCTTCAGTGACTTGATACAAGTGAGTACCTCCGTGTAAGTGATTGGACGATCCAATTCCTCATAGGAAGGGGCTAGATTGCTAAAATCGTGGGAAACACAAAAATCTTCAGCCAATGTATTTCCTGTAGACGATACGTCTGCTTGAAACACACCGGTAAAATATTTTTTATACTCTTCCTGTGAAATGTTGCGATCAGCAGGATTAGTCTGAGATTTGAAAAATCTCCAGAATTGGCGAGGGTTACTTTTCTTTAGATTTTCAAATGCTGCAGATTGGTTGTATATATGACGCCGCTGTTTTTTTCTCAACAAACCCTTATAATTTCTACGTTCCTTAATTAATAACTGGTGGTTCGTAGCTGATTTATCCATGTTATAATTACGTAAAGTAGTGTGATAGTTGTGTCGAGCCGATTTACACTCATTATCAAACCATTTCTTGTCTAAATGTTTGTATCGGTCCTCGAAACAATTTGATATACGTGACAATTTCTTAAAAAGAGGATCTGCTACATTCGTGATTATGTTGGAAAAGGAAGTAACTAAAGAATCTGTATTATTACAATTGTACGCCAGTATATGGTTAAAGTTTGGTAAATTGGCTATTAGGCCTGATCTAAATGCCTCCTTATGCACACTTCCCCAGCTTAAACGTTCACGCATGTAGCAACGTTCATGATCTGGTTGCACTATACTGTTGAAATTTAGGTTAAAACGTATCGGGGCATGATCGCTATATTCATTAAAATCTCCTACAGCAAAATGCGACAACAATGAAAATGAAGATTCGTTAGTGAGCACATAATCTATAGCACTAGCCCCCTGGCTACTCGTGTAAGTGACCCTACCAACTGAAAAATCGTCATGCAACCGTCCGTTCACAATGCGCAATGTGTTTGCCTTACATAATTCTATTAATTTATTCCCATAAGAGTTACTGCCCTTATCTTGGGAATATCTCATTAATGGTTTGTCAGGGACATACTCGTTGATATCGGTTTTAAAGATACAATCGCATACAATGAAATCATTTTTACATGCAGTACGGGCATTAAAATCGCCAGAAAGAATAACTTTCCCCTTGTTTTCAAAGTATGTTATATCATTTTGTAAATTTTCAAAAAGATCGCAATCAAACAACCTTACAATCGGCGAATTTTCGGGCCATATGTACACGGCACAAAGAAATACATCTTCTGATATTTTGAAAACATATTTGTCAAATTTTATCCAAACCAATGAATTATGAACATTTTTAACAATTGAAACCCCTCTGCTAATATCGTCTCTACAATAGATTACTATACCCCCACTGTTACGTCTAGCTCTTTTGTGCCTATATTTTCTATACAGATTATAACTTGTGTATCCATCTAAGTTCAAATTACTGTCCTTACTTGCCCATGACTCAGTCAGAATGATGATATGGTTTTCTGTTATCAATTTGTGGAAATCTTCATCAGAACGTTTGTTGCAGGTTAAACCATGACAATTCCACACTAAGCACTTTAGTTCACCCCCCAACAACCCCTAGTCCGGTTTCACTGGTTTTCCGTTAATGTATAGCGTGTCGTAACTAATCCACGCGGTTTGATTCTTGTTTCTAGCTTCTTTCATTTTTGGCCACAGTTCTTTTCGGATCTGATTTATTTCATATGGAAATTGTTCTGTGATGAAAAGATCTGTACCCTTTAACTTAACACTTCTTTTACGAACGGCTTCGCGATCTTGAAACTGGTTAAATTTACACACTATCCGTCTTGGTTTTATGTCCGCGTTTTCCCCTGTACCGGTAGTAGGATCATTTCTGGGTCCCATTCTATGTACTCTCTCCATTTTCATGTGCATTACTATATCTTCTGCGATTTCTAATTTTGTTTTCAGGAAATTTCTGAGCATTATTTCTGTATCACTAGGATTCTCGTTGACACTTTCAGGGATATTTCCAAAAATAAGATTATTTCTCATGCTCTGTGATTGTAGGTATGTTACTTGATCTTTCAATAGTTTATTTTCTCTTTGTACATGATCGATGGCATCTGAGCTTAAGCCTGCGGACATAGACACAGAATCTAGCTTTTCCTCTAAACTCGTCACCCTTTCCTGTGTTTTATTCTCATTATCATGTATGTGCTTCCACAGACCTTTGATATCTCTGTCTAGATTATCTACTTTCTGTTCTAATACAGTCAAGGTTTTAAGTCGTTCATCAACATCAGTTACTTGTAGCTGTAGCTTAGCGATGGCGGCCAAAACATCTGGGATGCCTGGTTGCCCTTTGCTGCCATCGGTCCCTATATGTTTACCGGGGTTCGTATTTGACGCTCCACTGTTGTTGGTCTTTAGTTTGGAGGACATGTTTTCCCTGGGTTGATTGGGTTTGTTTATGTTTTTGTTTTGCTGACCTTGAACTTGGTCTTTTTGGAACACTTTGATTGATGTCGGATTGATGTTTGTATTAGTACATTCTTTAGTACTATGATGTTTACTCAGGCTTGGGTCCGTGCCTGACCCTTGTCCAGTTTGTGTATCGGGGGTTTCCCTTATCTCAAATACTGTAGCGGTATCTTCATATAATACTGAATTTGCTTCATTAATTATATCACTTACGCTCAAATTGTTTCTTTGTCCTGGTTTATGTGACGACCGCAGTTGGGCACTTTGTCTACGGTCTCTCTTTGGTGTGTTTATTTCGTCTCCACTGGAATCACTTACTCTAGTCCGTTTTACACTATTACCCCGCCCACTCTTATTCATATCTCACAGTTCCAAAAACACCGTTTTGCACGTTCATTCTCTACGAATTCTCTAGCACAATTGCCAAACGCTATCTGACACATTCATAAACAATATGTGTGTCAAATTAGCCATCTATAACAAAGTATGTCCAATTTACAAATACTAGTAACTGGGCAAATTTGATCAAGAGTGGGAATAAAACTGCAAGGAGTCGATGAAATAGCCTATCAGAAAAGGACATTGGAAAGATTAGAGATTAGTTATTCACACCACAACCTACCTCGTTTGTAAACTTTTTTCTTGAAATGGCCAGTGCCGATTTTCTCTCTCTGGGTGGTTGCTTTGTTGGATTGTGAAAGACTTTAGGAATCGCGTCAGGTTTGAGTTTAACACGAACAATTTGACTGTAACCAATTGATTTTGCAAGTTTTAGGTTTATGCTGTATTGATCGTCCTCAACATATATCATGCACAATCGGGAGCAAGAACTAGGCACAAATTTCTTTGTTGCAGTTTGTCCTCTATTTAGACGATACATCCACATCTTCTTTCTCTTTGGATCCGTGGGTAATTTAAAAAGATTTATACTGGTTCCAGTCTTGTAATCACACCCATAAAAAACACAAATTACCATTTTTTAATTATTTTTCAATGATATTTCGATCACAATAATTTCCTCCGACACGTAAACATGTATAGATATATGTAGTAACCGTTATGCAGACCACACACCGCACGCGACCTATGACGTCATCGATCAATAAATTAAGGGGACGTAAGCGAGTAACCATTTCGCAACAATTATGTCCGGTGCAAATTAAATAGCCGATAAAAGGCATTTTCGCATATATTTTTTTTGAAAAATTACCTCATTAACACATTTCTGACGATAAATTTGGTTGTTTGAACGGAAAAAATGGCTAAACAGTAAAAACACCGGATATCAACTTTAAGGTCACGTACATGGAAACTATCAAACCTATTACTTTGAAACTTGGAAAACTTGTTCATCTTATACCCTTATTCACATTGAATGCTAAAGATGCTGAGTGTGGCCTGTTTTTTGGGGTAAAAAACATCAATCTTGATGTATTTCGGTTGATTTTGAGAATTTGTGGTGTTGGTTTCTTCCCATACTGTTTTTAACCTTGTAACTAAATTAAACTTTATATTTACATTCTTAACATACATTTCAGCAACAGAACAAGATTCAGATGCTACCCTTAGATTAGATCAGAAGCGGACACAATCAGACCCAACTATAGGTTCAACGCCCATTACAGGCCCTTCTCAAGCTTTAAGCCCTAGCATTCCTGCTGCAGATTTAGAGTTTGTAGTCGAACTGTTGCCTGATTTACAACCAAAGTCGCCACTTGAAATAATAGGTATGTACTGGAAGCTTGTTTAAAAAACAACTTTTACCTTATATCATATTTTAATTGTCACCTGGTTTGAAACTTTCCGATGAATCAAATTTGATATTGAGTTGAAAACATGGTGGCAAACGTAGAAATGTTTAGACTCCAGCTTTTTTAGCTTGTCTGATTTTTTCAAAAAAAAAGACAAGCTATTGTCGTCACTTGATCGCCGGCGGCGTTGGTTAGACTTTGCGTTTAGGTCACGCACATGGAAACTATCATACCTATTACTTTGAAACTTGGAAAACTTGTTTATCTTATACCCTTATTCACATTGAATGCTAAAGATGCTGAGTGTGGCCTGTTTTTGGGGGTAAAAAACATAAATCTTGATGTATTTTTGTTTATCTTGAGAATTGGCGGTGTTGGTTTCTTCCCCATACTGTTTTTAACCTTGTATCTAAATTAAACTTTATATTTACATTCTTAACATACATTTCAGCAACAGAACAAGATTCAGATTCTACCCTTAGATTAGATCAGAAGCGGATACAATCAGACCCAACTATAGGTTCAACGCCTATTACAGGTCCTTCTCAAGCTTTAAGCCCTAGCATTCCTGCTACATATTTAGAGTTTGTAGACAAGCCGTTGCCTGATTTACAACCAATGTCGCCACATGAAATTATAGGTAGGTGCTGGAAGCTTGTTTAAAAAACAACTTTTACCTTATATCATATTTTAGTTATCACCTGGTTTGAAACTTTCCGATGAATCAAATTTGATATTGAGTTGAAAACATGGTGGCAAAACGAGAAAGTAGACCCCAGCTTTTTCAAAAAAATGACAAGCTATTGTCGTCACTTGATCGTTGGCGGCGTTAGTTCGGTTTTGCGTTTAGGTCACGTACATGGAAACTATCAAACCTATTACTTTGAAACTTGAAAAACTTGTTCATCTTATACCCTTATTCACATTGAATGCTAAAGATGCTGAGTGGCCTGTTTTTTGGGGTAACAAACATCAATTTTGATGGATTTGGGTTGATTTTGAGAATTGGTGGTGTTGGTTAAGTTTCGCGTTTAGATATCCAACATGGAAACTAGCAAACCTATTATTTTAAAACATGAAAAACTTGTTCATCTTATACCTTTCTTCACATTGTATGCTAAAGCTAACTAAGTAACTAGGTCAATTTGTAGAAAAATCTTGTTAACACTTTAAAGACCACATGTTTTATTGAGCAGCTTGAAACTTTGTCAGATAGTTTGATTTCTAGGCCAAGTCGAATATGGGTCATTTTGAGTCAAAAACTAGGTCACTAGGCTAAATTGAAGAAAAAATTTGTTTGGATCCATGCAAAAATCTGGTTCCCATGGCAACCGAAAGAAAGAAAATAGTGAAAACTTAAAAAATGTTCTCCGAAAGAGTCTGGCCGATTTTCAAAAAAAAAATGTAGAAATGTTCCTTTGGTGATTCTCTATTAGATTCCTTCAAGTAATGTTGATAAGTCGAAAAACATGCCTGCTAGGGTAGGGGCGGGGCTATTTTTCCTTATATGGCTATAGTGAAAACTTAAACAATCTTCTCCTTCAAAAGTGTTTGGCCGATTTTCAAATAATTTTGTAGAAATGTTCCTGGGTGATCCCCCCCCCCCCCCCCCATCAATGTCAAGGTTTCAGTATTACAATCAATGACCAACGCAATGTGGGAAACATGTTTTTGTGACAAAAACAACCATCTAGTTTGTAATGTTTAAATTTTATTAGAACAAAATTGTGATCATGTTGTTTTCCTTTTAGACAAGAAACACCACTCCAATTTCCACAATAGAATGACGGATCCCAAAGAAATCCTTTACAGAAACTGGCTCAAAGCTGGGCTTGGACTGTTGTATGTCAAAGAAGGCATTCGGGATTTTATTGTCGAAGAAATCAAAAACTTTCATAGTAATGTTCTAGGGACACTTCCTGGTGCTGGTCGTTGCACAATCCATACTATCCAGAATGTGATCAGATGTCCAACACGGGGAATTTGTAGGGGTCGACTATGTTTGTTCCATGACAACACAGTCCCAGGAAAAACATACACTCTTTGCCTCATTTGTGAAACCATCAGAAAAGAGATAGAATTAGCTCATAGATATGGCACACCATCCTATAAAAATACAAGATCTGAACTATGGTGTACAGATAGCTGGGAACTGGCCAAGTGTTTCATGCCAGCTCAAGGTTACTCCGACAAGAACACGGCAGATGATACAGATTTATCTGGTCTGATCAGTGTTATATTGAACAGCAAGGCCTTTCAGGATAAAATAACGGAAAATCTAGGACATCCTGGAAACAAGTTTGAAAAGGTATGGTCACGAACCGAAACACAAGTTTTAATCTAACTTGATAGGAATTGTCCTCTTTGGCATTCTTATCAGAGTTTTAGCTTGTTTTATTTTTTTATTTTAAAGACAAGCTATTGTCGTCACTTGCTTGTCGGCGTGGGTTATGTTTTACGCTTAGGTCACTTACATGGAAACTATCAAAGCTATAACTTTGAAACTTGGAAAACTTGTTTATAATACCCTTCTTCACATTGAATGCTAAAGGTGCCGAATTTGATCTGTTTTGGGTACAAAACATGAATTTTGTTGGCTTTTGAGAATTGTACTTCTCCTTGTTTGGCTCGCCAGAGCACGAAGTGCTGAAGGTGAGTTTTTGTGATCACCTTTAGTCGGTCGTTTGTTGTACGTCTGTCGTCAACAATTTGCTTGCTAACTCTCTTGAGGTCACTATTATCATCTTATCTTCATGAAACTTATTCAGTGTGTATATCTTGCTGATTTTTAGGCAAATTTTTAATATAGGTCATATGGAGTCAAAAACTAGGTTACTAGGCCAAGTAAAAGGAAAATCTTGTTAACAATCTGGAAGCTGCCTTTATGGCTAGAGCATGTTAAACTTTGTCAGGATATTTGCCTGGATTATATCTGGGCTAAGTACGAATATAGGTCAGGTCCGGTCAAAAACTATGTCACTAGGCCAAATTGTAGAAACATATCGTTAATAATATAGAGACAGCATGTTTGACGTGTGCAGCTTGAAACTTCAGACAGTTTGACTTCATGATATCTAGGCCAAGCTCGAATATTGGTCATGTCGGTTCTCAAACACTTAGTCATTATGCTAAATTAAAGGAAAATCTTCTTAACACTCTGGATGCTGCCTTTTTGGCTAGAGCGTGTTGAAACTTTATCAAAATATTTTCCTCGATGATATCTAGGCTAAATTCGAATATGGGTTATGTCCAGACAAAAACAAGGTCCCTAGGCTAAATTAAGGAAAATATTGTTAAAACCGCATTTTTACTTTGAGCAAATTGAAACTTTGTCAGAATGTTTGTCTTGTTTCTAAAAATGTTCCTTGGGTGACCCTCTACTAATATTGTTGAACTAATTTCGATGATATGATCCGTTAAAAACATGTCTTCTCGTATTAAGGCTTAAATAGCACATTCTCAGGTGAGCGATCCAGGGCCCCATGGCCCTCTTGTTTACTTAATCAGTCATACTGTTTGTCTTGGTGACATCTAGGTCAAGTTTGAATATGGTTTATGATGAGTCAAAAGCTAGGTTATTAGGCCCAATTGAAGGAAAATCTTGTAAACACTCTAGAAGCTGTGTTTAACTTCAGTTTGTTGAAACTTTACCGGAATGTTTGTCTTGATGATATCTAGCTTAAGTTCGAATATGCGTCAAAAAACTAGACCAAATTGAAGGAAAATCTGGTTTACACTCTGAAAGCTGCATTTTTGGTTTGATCATGTTGAAACTTTGTCAGAATGTTTGTCTTGATGATATCTAGGCTAAGTTCGAATACGGGTTATGTCCAGTTAAAGGTCTAAGTTGGAATATGATCAGGTCAAAAACTAGGTCACTAGGCCAAATTTCAGCAAAAGCTTGTGAACACTCTAGAAACCGCATTAATGCCTTGAACATGTTGAAATTTGTCAGAATATTTGCCTGGGTGTTAAGGTCCATCCAAAAACTACGTAACTATGTCAATTTGTAGAAAAATCTTGTTAACACTTTAAAGACCACATGTATTACTTGAGCAGCTTGAAACTTTGTCAGACAGTTTGACTTCAAGATTTCAAGGCCAAGTCGAATATGGGTCATTTTGAGTCAAAAACTAGGTCACTAGGCTAAATTGAAGGAAAATCTTGTTAACACTCTGGAAGCCGTGTTTTTAACTTAACATGTTGAAACTTTACTAGAATGTTTGTCTTGATGTATAGGCTAAGTTCGAATAAGGTCTGGTAAAAACTAGGTCACTAGGCCAATATTGAGAAAAATCTTGGTAATTTTGGCACTTTTTCAACTTCAAATATTGTTTAGGAAATGCATTGTGGCCCACTTTTCTTCAGAACTATACAAGCTACTCCTTATTCAAAATCATTAGGAGACGAGTATATATAGCAATTAAACATATATTTTGCTTCACTCATGACCCTGTTGCGTCGAGCCCACTTGGGGAGAGAGCTCGACATAGCTGTCACAATGGCGGTTCGGTGTATGTATGTGAGTCTGTGCGGCCGTCTGTTCGAACCTTGTCCGGCCCGCATCTTGACCATGCATCATAGGATTTCTAAGAAACTTGGAACAAACGTAAACAAGTAAGAGGTGGCGTGTCGTGCACAAGACCTGTACCTCAAATGTTAAGGTCACACTTAGAGGTCAAAGGTCAAAATGAGTACTGTTTGGTATGACTGTACCTTGTCCGGCCCGCATCTCAACCAAAGGTCAAGGTCACACTTAGAGGTCAAAGCAATGATTGGGTGACATGTGGCATACAAGACCCATGCCTTTACCTCAAAGGTCAAGGTCACACTTAGAGGTCAAAGCTCAAAATGAGAAATAATTGATAGGACTGTACCTTGCCTGGCCCACATCTCAACAATGCATCACAGGATTCCGAAGTAACTGAGCACATGTGTACACGATGATCAGATAGCGTGTCAAATGAAGACGCAGGTCTGTACATGGAAGTTCAAGGTCACAAGTTTTAAAGATGAACATTTCGATAATTGATTGTTTGACTTTCAGAAAACAATGAAATACGTCACTTTCATTTAAACTACGTGTTTGACAAATGTATACGGAAATACAAACTATTGGGTGTCTGATCTGTCAACATCCTTCAAATTGAAGGAGAGGAATTGCATAATTCTATTTGCAACCGAAATAACATTTTCAATGCATGTGTCGGTGTGTAAAATTATTCCTATGTTAAATATGCCTGAACCTTTCATACACATACTAAAAATGATGCATTTTAAACTTTAGAAAATTATGGTATCTCAAAAATAAAAACAAAATGTTTGGTTATTGTACTTATGACATTTTACAACCACTTCGGTATCGCAGAAGGCCCTTAATTAACTTGTCCCTTAATTTACTTTGTCAGTCTGTGTTGCAATTGCATAGAAGAGCAGTATGGTTGTCACAAAACCTTTAGAGTGCGCTCGACATGTTGCCTGTGGGCATCTTGTTTACTTAAGATTTCGATAATGTTATGCATTTAGGAATTTCATAAAACTCTGATGTGGAATGGCGTCGGCTTGTCAAATTTAATTTGATGGGATTGTGGCCCTATGATATTTAACCTATTAGTTAGCTTTCACAGGCTGAAATTCAAGAAGCTAAGGTTCTGTTATCAATTTGATAAGATTCTGTTTATTTTGGTGTTTATCATTTTACTTCATTGATGTTAACTCACCTGAGATGCGTTCAGCGACGTCAATAATTTATATTAATAGCATCCATGTGTCTTAAACGACTGGGTCTTTGGAAGACAAACATCAAATAAATGTTCCTTCGGTTGTTTTCTTTTTAAAAGATCTAATTAAATAAAATGCAAAGGTTCAGTTGCTGTGTCATAAGTAAGACGGACAATTATTCAAGCCATATTCATTTTTTGAAAATCATGGTCACCAGGTGACATCAAAAAGGGGGTAAAATAACAAACTTAAAAAACTCTTGTGTTCTAAATGTGATTGTCTGATTTCAAATTAATGTAGAAGAAATCAAGCCGTATTAAATAGTTGAAAAATATGGCAACTGGATCGCATCAGAAAATGGGTAAAATGCAAAAACTGTAAATTGCTTCTGCCCTGAAAGTGCTACTCGAGGTAATGTGGCTGAAATGACCCTTAGATGACCAATTTAAAATTGTTCACGCCATTTAGTTTTGTCAAAGAAATTGCTGCCATCATCATTATATATATATAACATTTTGAAATTCTTCTTCTCTGACCCTCTTCTTAATGACCCTCTACAAATAATATACAGAAAAGGAGTAAAATAACATAAATTTCAAAGTGCTCTTCTAATTGCAAGATCACTTGGTAGACATGAGGGATAAGGATAAGTTGCACTTATCATGCAGATTCACTTTAAATTGGAATACTTTAAGATGCATTGATCAGAATAATTTAATGTCATGTTTATATTATCTTTAAGAGCACATTCTCAGTTGAGTGATCCTGGGCCTCATTGCCCTTTTGGAGGATCACCTGAGCCGAAGGCTCAATGTGATCTATTCTGATCATTCTAAACAACATTTCCTCCTAAATCATTTGACATTTCACAGGAATGTTTTGTGGTCTCTTTTTAAACTGATCAAAAGATATTAATTCTATGTAGAACTTTGATTGCTGTGGCATCAGAAAGAGGAGGGGGGGGGGGGGGGGGGGAATATCCAATCTTTAATATTCTTCTCCTCTGAATCTGCTTATAGGATTCCAATATGATATGGTAGAAATGTTGCTTGGGTGACTCTCTTCGAAAAATGTTCGATATATTGATAAGTTGAAAAACGTTGCAGCCAGGAGCCAGAGGGAATCAGAAAAGGGGCAACATGACAATTTTTTAAAATTCCATTTTTATGAAAGTGCTTGTCTGATTTCAAGATAATTTTGCAGAACTAATCACTCATTGGACCTCTACATAATTTGTCCAATCCATATTGCTTGGTTGAAAGACATAGCAACTAGGTGGCACAAAAAAGGGGTAAAATTCACTTTAAACTTGAAATGACATCTCTTCCTTATCCACAGGACCACTACCAGTCAAACTTCAAAGGAATGTTCCTCATGCGGTCCTTTCAAAGCTGTTCAAAGAGAAAAATTCTATAAAATAAAAAAAGGCTTTTGTTGCACAGCATCAGAAAGGGAGAAAAATGCCCTAACTTTACAATTATTTTCCTCTGAATCCCCATTTCTAATTCCAAGATAATTTGGTAGAAACTTTCCTTGAGCTCTTTCTCTACAAAAACTGCGCAAGTCATATTAATTGGTTGTAAAACATGGCTTCATGGCGGCCAGGAGGTAACTGACAAAACTTCATAATTCCATTCTTGTTATATTTCTTGTCTGATTTCAAAATAGTTTAGCAGAAATGTTACTCTATTTCCTTATTGTGGGAAAACTATTTGGCTCCAAATGCCAGTTGTTCCCCTTGATTTTCTTAGTGTCTGTCCGGCTGGGTTTACTGTCTTGTACTAACTGTTTGGTAACTTATAGACATCATCTATTTTGTATATTTTGTTTTGCCACAGTTTGACAAGCAAAGCACAACATATTTTCCGCATTAACGACTTCAGTTGGTAAAGCATTCCAATTATTAATAACTCTGTGTGCGAAAGAATTTAAACACTATTTCTGTTAGCCCTGGGTTTCTGTATCTTGTTGTTATGGCCTCTGACTGATGAATTTGTAAACAGTGTAGTATAATTAATGTTGTCAATGGTGTGTAACATTTTAAACACTTGAATGAGATCTCCATGAATACGCCTTTATTCCAAAGAAGGTAAGTTCAGTTCAATTCAACGCTGGTTGTATGTTAGATGCAATATCGCTTAAACCAACCTAGTTCGGACGTTTACAGTTTCCACGTATTTGCTCGTGCTTCTTCAGGCAAGGATAATATATGACATCTACATTATAGTCCAGATGGGGGCGAATGAGAGATTTATATTATACATGCACACAAATGTTCTTTGAATAAGGCCTTTTAACTTTGTTTACTATTTTGTTAGACGCATTTTAAGGCAATAAAAGCAGACGAATTATGCAAACATTGTGGCCAAAGGTGTAATTGCTCATTCACCTTTGGTCACAATGTTTTCAACTTTATTTAACAATTAAGCTATATTTTATGAAAAACAATCCGGTTTTTGTCAATATACTTTCAAAGTTGTCTGCTGCAGATTTGTTATATGTGGGAAAGGGTAAATATTTTTTTTTCAAAGCTGGGATTATCTGAGAATTATATACCGAACTCTTTCTCCGATGTGTCCTCTTGTATTTCATGATATGTATTCCTCCCATCAAACATAACATATTTTGTGTCATAACGATTGAATCGAATGTTGAGTACTTGATATTTTCTAATGTTGAACTTACTCTGTTACTCCATTCCCTCATTTGGAGGATGTCATCTTGAAAAATATGAGTATCTACTTCATTCCTGATGATTTTATATAGCTTAGTATCATCAGCAAATAAGCGACAAACACTGTGCACTATCTCGAGCACATCATTCACATAAGTCACAAAAAGCAATGGTCCAAAAATGGATCTATAATATGTTCAAGCCACATTTATTGGCGGGAAAAGATAGCCACCAGAGAGCATTAGAAAAGGGCTAAAATGAATTCATTACTTCTAACAGCATTCCAACCTAAACCATATAAACCAAACTTCACAGTCATGTTCCTTTGGTGGTCCTCTTTCAAATTGTTTAATGATTTAATGCCTTTTTAGATCACCTGTGAGGCAAAGGCTCAAGGTGAGCTATTCTGATCAATCTCTGTCCGTCGTCGTCAATCATCTGTTTAACCACTTTTAGCTTTAAACATCATCTCCACCTTTAACACTGGATCAATTTTCAACTTAACAGGAATGTGTCTTTATTTTTGCGTTATTACACCTTTATTTTTGCGTTATTACGCCTTTATTTTGCGTTATAACGTTTTTTTATTAGCGTTAATACGCCTTTTTTTCCGTGTTATAATGCCTTTATTCGCGTTACTATGCCTTACTTCGCATTATTACGCCTTTTCTTTGAGTTATTATGCCTTGTTTCGCGTTACTTCACCTTTTTTCGCATTATAACGCCTTTTTTCGCGTTATTACGACTTTACAATATTTGTTTTTCTCAGATGGTCCTAATAGGTTTCGTAAAAAGTTACTATTTGATTGTTAAAATTATAGCCCTCGTGTCAAAAATGGCCCCACCCTGGGGATCATTTGTGTTACATAGACTCAAGGTAAACACTTTAAAAATATATAGGTGATCGATTAAGGGCCATCTTGGCCCTCTTGTTTCTAGGGATGTCAATGGTTACCGATATTAATAACCGGTTAACCATTTGATCTTCAGGTAGATAATCAATATTCATTTACTTCCGTGTTTTGTTATTTCTCCTTTTTTGAACATTTCCAAATTAAAAGCATTAATTAGAAAATGTTAACTGGTTAGCCGTTGACATCCCTACTTTTTAGCTCACCTATGTATCTTGATGATATGTAGGTCAAGTTCGAACATGGGTCATGTTGGGTCAAAAAGTAGGTCACTAGGTAAAATTAAAGGAAAATTTTGTTAACACTCCAGAGGCCGCAATTTTTGTCAGAATGTTTGTCTTAAAGATAGCTAGGTCAAGTTCGAATATGGGTCATATTGGGTCAGAAACAAGGTCAATAAGGGAAAATATTGTTCAAACTCCGTAGGCTGCATTTTTACTTTGAGCAAGTTGAAATATGGGTCATATCAGGTAAAAACATATAGATCACTAGGCCAAATGAAGGAAAATATTGTTAACACTGTGGAGGTTGCATTCAGAATAATTGTCTTGATGTGTTTTGTATTGCAGTACATTGTATAATTAAGGTGAGCGATCCAGGGCCATCATGGCCCTCTTGTTTCCAATGTCCTTTTCTGATAAGCTGTTTGCAGTTTTATTCACACTCTTGATCAAATTTTCCCAGATAGTAGCATTTATACATTTGTTACTTAGAAATGTTCCTAGGGTGACCCTCAAACCGTCAAACAGCATGGCCGCCAGTCCAGCTTATGTCATGGCGAATTGTCCGACATGTGTGCGTGCGTTAACATTTTGCTTCAAACGACTTCTCCTCCCTAACCACTAGGCCAATTAGGACGAAACTTTATAGGAAGCATCCTCTCAATGTCCTCTCCTGAATTCTTTTAAAGCAAAATACTGGTTTCCATGTCAACCGAAAGAAACAAATAGTTTAAACTTAAATAATCTTCTCCTCTGAAAGTGTCTGGCTGATTTCCAAATATTTTTATAGAAATGTTCCTTTGGTACCTCTCTATCAGATTACTTTATGCCAAGTTGATTGGACGAAAAACATGGCCGCCAGGGGGCAGGGCTATTTTGCCTAAAATGGCTATAGTGAAAACTTAATAAAACTTCTCCTCTTAATGTGTCAGGCTGATTTTCAAATAATTTTGTAGATATGTTTCTTAGGTGAATCTATATCAGATTCCTTTAAGCCAAGATGATTGGTAAAAAACATGGCCGCCAGGGGGTTGGGCTATTTTTCCTTTTATGGCTATAGTGAAAACTTAAAAAATCTTCTCCTCCGAAAGTGTTTGGCCAATTTTCAAATAATTTTGTAAATATGTTCTTTAGCTGACCCTATATCAGATTTATTCACCCCAAGTTGATTGGACGAAAACCTGGCCGCCACGGGGCGGGGTTATTTTGACCAAATATTTTTGTAGAAATGTTCCTTTGGTACCTCTCTATCAGATTACTTCATGCCAAGTTGATTGGACGAAAAACATGGCCGCCAGGGGGCAGGGCTATTTTGCCTAAAATGGCTATAGTGAAAACTTAAAAAAAACTTCTCCTCTAAAATGTGCCGATTTTCAAATAATTTTGTAGAAATGTTCCTTGGGTGACTCTTTATTAGATTCCTTCAAGCCAAGTTGATTGGTCAAAAAACATGGCCGCCAGGGGGCGGGGCTATTTTGCCTTATATAGCTATAGTGAAAACTTAAAAAATCTTCTCCCCCGAAAGTGGTTGGCCAATTTTCAAACAATTTTGTAGAAATTGTCCTTGGGAGACCAGACCCTCTATCAGATTCCTACAAGCCATGTTGATTGGTCGAAAACATGGCCACCAGAGGGCGGGGCTATTTTGCCTTATATAGCTATAGTGAAAACTTATAAAATCTTCTCCTCCGAAAATGTCTTGTCGATTTTCAAATAATTTTGTAGAAATGTTCCTCGGGTAACCCTCTATTAGATTCCTTCAAGCCATGTGGATTGGTATAAAAACATGGCCGCCAGAGATCAAGGCTGTTTTGCCGTACATGTTTATAGTGGACACTTTAAAAATCTTCTCCTCCCAAAGTGTCTGGCAGATTTTGAATACCTTTGTAGATATTTTCCTAGGATGACCCTCTTTGAGATTCCTTCCAGCCACAGTTATTGGTAAAAAAAATCCATTGCCGCCGGGAGTCAGGACTGTTAAGCCTAATATGGCTAAAGTGAAGAAAAATAAAATCAGGTGAGCGATCCAGGGCCATTATTATCTTGTTTAAATTTTTCAACTGGTTTTCATAAGAGGGCTATTTCGTAGCAATTGTTGGATTGATTTCAATGAAACTTTATTTCGAGCTGCAGTACTAAGAGTGGATGATATGTATGTCAAGTTCGATAAAGGGTCATGTTGGGTTAAAAAATAGGTCACTAGGTCAAATTGAAGGAAAATCTTGTTAACACTCTAGAGGCCACATTTTTTGCTTCAGAAGTTTGAAATTTTACCAGAATGTTTGTCTTAAAAATATCTAGGTAAAGTTCAAATATGGGTCATATTGGGTTAAAAACTAGGTCACTAGGCCAAATTGAAGGTTAATCTTGTTAACACTCTGGATACTGCATATTTAGCTCACCAGAGCACAAAG
Organism: Serripes groenlandicus; assembly: GCA_031761405.1. Classification (NCBI taxonomy): domain Eukaryota; kingdom Metazoa; phylum Mollusca; class Bivalvia; order Cardiida; family Cardiidae; genus Serripes; species Serripes groenlandicus. The sequence goes on along the minus strand of JASEVX010000008.1, from coordinate 19,360,006 downwards.
TGCTCAAGGTGAGTTTTTGTGATTGCCTTTTGTCGGTCGTCCGTCGTTCGTCGTTCGTCGTTCGTCGTCCGTCGTCAACATTTGCTTGTTAACAATCTAGAGGCAACATTTTGCATCCAATCTTCATGAAAGTTTATCAGAACATATATCTCAATCAAATTTAGGCCAAGTTTGAAACTGGGTCATGTCGGGTCAAACACTAGGTCACTAGGCTTAATTTAGGGAAAATCTTGTTAACACTCTTGAAGCCGCATTTTTGGCTTGAGCATGTTGAAACTTTGTTAGAATGTTGGTCTTAGTGATATCTAGGCCAAGTTCGAATATAGGTCATGTCGGGTGAAAAACTGGGTCACTAGGCCAAATTGAAGGAAAATCTTGTTAACACTCTGGAAGCCACATTTTAAACTTGAGCATGTTGAAGCTTTGTCAGAATGTTTGTCTTAGTTATATCTAGACCAAGTTAGAATATAGGTCATGTCGGGTCAAAAACTAGGTCGAAATGTCAAATTTAAGGAAAATCTTGTTAACACTTTGGAAGCCACATTTTTTGCTTGAGCATGTTGAAACTTTGTCAGAAAGTTTGTCTTGATGATATCTAGGCCAAGTTTGAATATGGGTCATGTCATGTCAAAACTAGGTCACTAGGCCAATTTTAAGGGAAATCTTGTTAAGACTCTGGAAGCCATTTTAAAATAGAGCATGTTGAAACTTTGTCAGAATGTTTGTCTTAGTGATATCTAGGCCAAGTTCTAATATAGGTCATGTCGGGTCAAAAACTAGGTCACTAGGCCAAATTGAAGGAAATCTTGTTTACACTCTAGAAGCCACATTTCTCGCTTGAGCATGTTGAAACTATGTCGGAAAATTTGACTTAGTGATATCTAGGTCAAGTTCGAATATGGGTCATGTCGGGTCATAAACTAGGTCACAATGTCAAATTTAAGGAAAATCTTGTTAACACTCTGGAAGCCAGAATATTTGTCTAAGTAATAGCTAGGCCAAGGTTGAATATGAGTCATGTCAGGTCAAAAGCTAGGTCACTAGGCCAAATTTAAGGAAAATTTTGTTAACACTCTTGAAGCTGCATTTTAAACTTGAGCATGTTGACACTTTATCAGAAAGTTTGTCCTGATGTTATCTAGGCCAAGTTTGAATATGGGTCATGTCATGTCAAAACTAGGTCACTAGACCAAATTTAAGGGAAATCCTGTTAACACATGTTAAGCTTCAGCATGAGAGAGTTATGTCTTAAATAGCCCATTCTCAGGTGAGCGATTCTAGGGCCTCATGGCCCTCTTGTTAACTTTAGCATGATGAAACTTCATTAGAATGTTTTTTCTTGATGATATGTAAGTCAAGTTCGATCAAGGGTCATGTTGGGTCAAAAAATAGGTCACTAGGTCAAATTGAAGGAAAATCTTGTTAAAACTCTTGAGGCCGCATTTTTTGCTTCAGAAGTTTGAAATTCTGTAGACGACGCATTGTTTGCTACAGCAGCTTGACATTTTATGAGAATGTTTATCTAAATGATATCTAAGCCAAGTTTGAATATGGATCATGTAGGGTCAAAAACTAGGCCACTAGGCCAATTTGAAGGAAAATCTTGTTAACACTTTGGATGCCGCATATTTTGCTTCAGTAGCTTGAAATTTGGTCAGAATGTTTGTCTGAATTATTTCTAGGTCAAGTTCGAATATGATTCATATTGGGTGAGAAACTAGGTCACTAGGCCAAATTGAAGGAACATCTTGTTAACTCTGTAGACGACGCATATTTTGCTACAGCAGCTTGACATTTTATGAGAATGTTTATCTAAATGATATCTAAGCCAAGTTCGAATATGGATCATGTAGGGTCAAATTGAAGGAAAATCTTGTTAACACTTTGGATGCCGCATTTTTTTGCATCAGCAGCTTAACATTTAGTCAGAATGTTTGTCTGAATTATATCTAGGTCAAGTTCGAATATGGGTCATATTGGGTCAGAAACTAGGCCAATAAAGGAGAATATTGTTCAAACTCCGGAGGCTGCATTTTTACTTTGAGCAAGTTGAAAATTCGTCAGAATGTTGTCTTGATCATATCTAGTCCATGTTGGAATATGGGTCATATCAGGTAAAAAAATATAGATCACTAGGCCAAATGAAGGAAAATCTTGTTAACACTGTGGAGGTTGCATTCAAAATAATTGTCTTCATGTGTTTTGCATTGTAGTACATTGTATAATTAAGGTGAGCGATCCAGGGCCATCATGGCCCTCTTGTTTAGTTTGAGCATCATGCTCAACTTTAGCATCATGCTCAAACTAAAAATGCTTCGTAACCATGGCGACAAACTCCAAACATGGATTTTATTATCATCGTTGGTTTGTAATTTCACCCTATTTTGCAATGAGCATATTTCATAAACTTGTAAATCAAGCATCTAACTTCAACAACAATATATCTATTACATGCTCAATTGAGTAAGTTTCATAACCTCGGGCCCTGGATCTAGTCTGTTTGCAAAAGCATAAACGCATTACTATCAAGTAAAGGGTTAAGACAGATCACTGATTATCAACCTGGCATTAGGGATCCTAAAATGTGGCTGCTTACAACAAAAGGTTGCTTAATATCTGTTATCTATTATATGTTCTTAATAAATGAGGCCATCAACACACGATTGACTGTATTGAACTGATATTTGTTAGATAAAATTTGATATATTTAATTGACAAAGTAATTATGATTATTCATCAATAGAAATATTCCCTGTTACTTGAATTACTAGCTTTGATTAACTATTAACAGAAAGATTTGACAGATCTGTTAATTCTTAATCAAACACCTTCCATTATAGAAAACCTGGTTTCGTGGAATTTCCATGTCTTGTCAGTGTCAAGAGTTATTTTCTCTTCAACTGAAAGGTGGAATTTATTGAAACTTGGCTAGAAGTTCCAGTTGCAACTTCAGATGCAATTATTAATTTTTTTCAGATTCAACTATTATAACTAACAGTTTGTCCGTTGATATAAAAGTTCATTTTAAGAACAAAGATGAAAAAATTGAGACAAAATTAGAAGCTACTCATTATGTCGTTTGCCGCGGAGGTGTCATAACTCGTCTGTATGTAGGAAAAGGGGGGTTAAGAACATTTTGTGGAACATGTTATGGTTTTGCAGATCTTTTGTTCTTTCTGGGGGATATTTTATTGTTTTACCTGCATGTGTCCATTCGTCTGTCTAACACAAATTATGCCTGCTCTTTAAACTTTGCTTAAATGTTTTTGTAACAGCTAGCCACAACTGTTCACTATATTGAGATAATGTGCAGAAAGCATGTTTCTGCCAGCTCAGTTGAAGTTCAAGGTCACATTTAGAGGTCAAAGGTCATATGACTATGTCTTGTCTGATCCATTACTTTGGAAATGCTAGGAGGGTTTTGTAATGACTGGACACAAATGTTCACCATACTAAGACACTGTCCAGAACGCTGTATCTGCAAGCACAATTGAACGTCAATGTAACAATTAGACATCAAAGGTCGTTTGACTATAGTTTGTGTCTGCCCCATATCTCTTGAACAGCTTGAAAGATTCAGAAATAACTTCAGGATATCTAGACTGCTTGTCGTGTTTGTCTGTTATAGACAGATATATAGATCACCTGAGCCAAAACCCCAAGGTTATATTTTCTGATCACGTTCTGTCTGGTTTCAATCCATCATCCATCTTACTTTAAGTTTAATGTTCAAACCACATCTCTGAATCATCCCTTGACGAATTTCAACCGAACTTTGCATGCATCTTTTAAATTTGTTTAACGATTTATATTCTTTGTAGAACTATGTTTGCTGCGGCATCAGGAAGGTGGGATGATTATTCTCCTCTGAATACGTTTGTTGGATTACAAGATAAATTGGTAGAAATATTCCTTGTTAAACCGTTACTATAATTGTTCAAGTCATAATGATTGAATGAAAACCATGGCGGCCAGACAGCATCAGAAAATGTTCAAATAACCAAAAATATCATTTTCATGAAGGTGCTTGTCAGATTTCAAGATGATTTAAAATAAATAAATCCTTCAGTAACAATCTACATAAAAAGGATTGCCATTTTGAGTAGTTGCAAAACATAGCCACCAAGGGGCATAAACAAGAAAAATTAGCTTCATTTGACCTTCCCTCCTAAACCACTGGACCAATTTCAATCAAATATCACAGAAATGTCCATTTTGTGGTTCTTTTTCAAACATATATATGTATATGTGTTGCTGCTGCGGCATCCGAGTGAGGAGGGATTCCCAAAATTTAGATTCCTCTTCTAAAATCATACAATATTTTGGTAGAAATGACCCTCTACCAACAATGCTCAAACCATACTGATTGGTTGCAAAACATGGCAGCCAGGCTGCATCAGAACGTCGCAAATGACAAAACTTTAAAATACCATTCTTATAAAAGTGCTTATCTGATTTCAAGATAATTTAACAGAAATGTTCCTTCAGTGACCTTATACATAAGGTGTTCAAGCCATATTGATTGGTTGAAAACATAGCCCCTAGGTGGCATCAAAAATGGGGTTAACTGACCTGAAAACAGTATCAACCAAACTTCTTAGAAATCTTCCATTGGTAGTCCTCTGTTGAATTTGTTCCCAAGTTAAATGCCTTATTACGAATGACTTTACTAGTATGCTGTTTTATTTACAATGTCCACTTTTTGCAGTTACAAATGTACATTTGATCCATTCTACGAGAAAACCAATAGTATGGACTATGCATAATGTATCGAACCAGATCAGCATGCGCAGTCCGCGCAGGCTATTACGGGCCGACACATTCCGTCTCAGGGGGATAGAGGTATAGCGTTATGATTCCTGAATCATAAAATCCCCAGGAGGCGAAAAGTGTCTGTCCAGGCTAGCCAGTGTGGCATGCTTAGGCTGATCCAGGTCGTTTCTATATGCAGAGTCAACAATGTTGGTTTTCTCGTGGACTTGCTCATTTCAGCTCTTGGTCAATCTTATCTAGGTTTAAGTAGTTAAAAATTAGCTACTTAACCATAATTGATACGATTTGCAGTGCGCATAATTCTGACTCTCAGTTTAAGGTCAAGGTAACACTTAAGAGGTCATAGGTAATTTGACTCTTTTTGTTGTCCACTCCATATATCTCTTTTACTCCTTGAAGGTTTTTGAAATAACGGGCCACAAATGTTCACCAAATTAAGACAATTAGGGCGCTTGTTTCTGTCAGCTTAGTAGAACGGTAAAGGCCTCAGTCTGTATAAGTCGGTTACTTGTTATGAATTCCTGTATGTGCTCCATTTGTGTTGAAGCCCTTGTCAGTTTTATCTCAATTATATCAGAAGAGGGACATCGAGTTTTACTGAGGTCAATCCCTTGCTGAATTCCACCTTGCTGCTATCCTTGATCTACAAAGTGAATACAATGATCAAAAGATTAGCATCTTCCTCCAGAAGGTTCCATCTGCTCCAACGCTTGACTCTGATTGTTTGTTCACCTTTCAACTTGAAGGTCACACTATTCGTGTCGGTAAAAAGATGCTGTTTCTATTTGTGACAAGTTTGTGTTAAGCATAGTCAGCTGTCTGAGAGATAGGTTTTGCGGCAATTCTGATACAGTCATTTTAACTCTTCAATACTCGTCTTGGTCCAGCATAGAAACAGCATGAGTGATATTGAGACTGTGGCTGGTTATATTTTGTCTGTTGGAATGGAAGGGTTTAGGTATTAGCTTTTAAACTTCGCTAGGTTTGCCCATGCATATCAATCTGGTGGTAACAATTCATTTAGGTCCTCAAGAGACATGGTTAATTTAGCTTTAATACATTCATCCTGCTGCAAGCATTTTTGTTGCACCTGTCTCAACGATTGATTGTGAGAGGGTGTTCAGTAAACAGACCTTGTCAGGGCCGCATCTTAACCATGCATCATAGGATTTCCAAGACACTTGGCACAAACGTTCACCATGATGGGGCGGCGTGTTACGCACAAGACCCAGGCATGTACCTCAAATGTCAAGGTCACACTTAGAGGCAAAAGATCAAGATGAGAAATATTTGATAGAACTGTACCTTTTCCGGCTCACATCTCAACCATGCATCATAGGATTTACAAGTAACTGGGCACATATTTTCACCATGATGAGGTGAAGTGTCGCGCGCAAGACCCAGACCTGTACCTTGAAGGTCAGACTTCAAGGTCAATGGTCAAAATGAGAAACCATGATTCCCAAGTTACTGGGCACACAAGTTCACCATGATGAGGTGATCATGGCAGAAGTGAAAACAAATTTTGCAAAAAAAGGAGACTGTTCTCATTTAAACATTTCCTGATTGTAGACACGTTTTGACACATATGCAGCAGACACTCTTTGTTATTACTGTTCTAGAGTTTGATGCTGTGTCAGCTACCATGATTTGTTTGGTAAATTTCTCAATAAGATCTAAAAAAAAACTCACTTGCCTATGTTTCTCTACAAAATTAATGTCCACATTCAAAAAGTTGGATTGAAGTACCAAAACGCAAAATATTCTATTATTCAAAAGCTATCTAGTTTAAGGATTAATCATTTAATGAGTATAAGTACATGGGTCTTTTAATACATGTGTCAGTGTGTAAAATTATTCCTATGTTAAATATGCCTGAAACTTTCATACACAAAAAATACTAAAAATTATGTATGTTGAACTTCAGAATAATATGGTATCTCAAAAGTGAAAACAAAGTGTTGGGTGATTGTACTCTTCACATTTAACAACCACTTATGTATCGTAAAACGCACTTAATTCACTGCTATCAGGTCAACTCGTTGTCAGTCTGTGTAATTGCATGGAAGACCACTATGTTTGTGACAAAACCTTTGGAGCGGGCTCAACATGCTGCATGTTGACATCTAGTTTAAACCCTCTATCCGTTGAATTTGTTTCCATGCATAAAAAAATTGGCTTCAAAGACAGGCTCCAACTTTATAGATCACCTGAACCCGAGGCTCAGGGTGATTTATTCTGATCAATCTCTGTCCGTCGTCCGTCGTTAACTTCTAGCTTTAAACAACATCTCCAAAACTACTAGACCAATTTCAATCTTACTTCACAGGAATTTTCATTTGGTGGTCCACTGAAAATTTATCGTTGCTGCGGCATCAGAAACGCGGAAAATGGCCAATCTTTAAAATTCTTCTTCTCTGTATCTGCTAGGCAAAATTCAATATAATTTATTTAAAATTATCCTACAAAAAAAATCAAGCTTACTAATTGGTTAAAAAACATGGCAGCCAGGCGGTATCAGAAAATGGGGAAAATTATATCATTTAAAATTCCATTCTTATGAAAGTTATTGTCTGATTTTAAGATAATTGCATAGAAAGCAATGGTCCTCTCCTCTAATTTGTTCAAGCCATATGGATTGGGTATAAAATAATAGAAACCATGGTCACCTCAAAAGGGGTATAATTAACTTAGCTGCAACTGATGACTCCTACAAATCCACCAGACCAATTTCAACTTTATTTTACAGGAATATTTCCTTGTTGGTCCTCTTTCAAATGTGTTCAAAGACATACATTCTGTGCACAATTAACTTCGATTGCTGCCATCACAAATTGATAAAAATGTCCAATCTTTAACACTCTTCTCCTCCAAAGTCTGCTCGTCCGATTCCAAAATGATTTGATAGAAATATTCCTTGAGTGATTCTCTGCAAACGCTGTTCAATCGACATTGATAGGTTGAAAAACAGGGCAGCAAGGCGGCATTAGAAAAGGGGAAAATGACAAAATTTTATAAATCTGATCTTATTTAAGTTCTTGTCAGATTTCAAGATAATTTAGCAGAAATGTTCCTTTAGTAACCCCGTACACAATTTGGGGTTCGGTTTAAAAAGATAGCCGTTAGGTAGCATCAGAAAAGGGGTAAATGAATTTTAGCTTCAAATGCCATCTCCAAAACCATTAGGCTGATATCAACCAAACTTCACAGGAATGCTCCTTTTGTGGTCCCTTTTCAAATTGTTCAAAGAATTAGTGCCTTATTACCAATGGCCTCTACTGATAAGCTATTGATCTAATTTTCCCAAATATTTACAGTTAAATATTTGCTACTATACTAACACTCAGGTTAACGATTTAGGATCATCTTGGCCTTTTTGTTTATTTTGGCTCCTTTTTCTTATTAGCTCTTGAGAGCTCGGTTCCTTTTGCAAACCAGCCAGATCCGCTTATGCAAGACTTGATTATGGCCCTTGAAATTGTCAAAATTCCTATAATTGAGCTTGTGAACACAATAGAGGCTTCAGGCTCCTTTTGCAAAACAGCAAGATCCGGCCATGCAAGACCGGATTATGGCCCTTGAAATTGTCAAAAATGCTATAATACAGCTTGTGAACACAATAAAGCCTCCATTTACTATCCGATCTTCACCAAACTTAAATAGTAGTTAAATATTGATGAGAGCTGGGTTCCATTTCGCAAACCAGCCAGATCCGCCCATGCAAGACTGGATAATGGCCCTTGAAATTGTCAAAATTGCTATAATACAGCTTGTGAACACAAAAGAGCATCCATTTACTATCCTATCTTCACCATACATACATGCTCTGGATTGAAAATTACCAAAGAACCATACCAGTAGAGCATAGGCCCTCATGGGCCTCATGTTCAATTTAACTAATGTTTATGCGGAGAAAATAATTGTCCTTGGGAGGCCCTGTTTATGTCATATTTGGAGGTAAACGATCATAATGACTTTACTGTGTCATTATACCACCGATAAACGAAGTTTAGAGGGGGTATATTGGAGTCACCCTGTGGTTGGTCGGTCGGTCGGTCGGTCTGTTGGTCCGTTGCGATTTTCCTTGTCCGGAGCATAACTTTAAAACTGATTGTTGGAATTTAATAAAACATCATAGGATGATACAACACATTGAGAGGAAGTGCGGTGTACAGGAACCATAACTATATTTTACCTAAATACAGAGTTATTGCCCTTTGTTACTTTTTCTTGTCCGGAGAATTACTTAATAACTAACAGATGGAATCTAATAAAACTACATACAATGGTAGAGCATAATGAGAGGAAGTGCAGTATACAAGAACCATAACTCTACTTTACATAATTACAGAGTTATTGCCCTTTTGTTACTTTTTCTTGTTCGTAGAGTCTTGTCCGGAGCATCATTTTAAAACCAATTGTTGGTATTTAATAAAACTTCATAGGATGATACAACACATTGAGAGGAAGTGCGGTGTATAGGAACCATAACTCTATTTTACCTAAATACAGAGTAATTGCCCTTTGTTACTTTTTCTTGTCCGGAGAATTACTTAATAACTAACAGATGGAATCTAATAAGACTGCATACAATGGTAGAGCATAATCAGAGGAAGTGCAGTGTACAAGAACCATAACTCTAATTTACATAATTACAGAGTTATTGCCCTTTGTTACTTTTTCTTATTCGTAGAGTCTTGTCCGGAGCATAACTTTAAAACAAATTGTTGGAATTTAATAAAACTTCATAGGATGATACAACACATTGAGAGGAAGTGCGGTGTATAGTAACCATAACTCTATTTAATGTAAATACAGAGTTATTGCCCTTTGTTACTTTTTTTTGTCCGGAAAATAACTTAATAACTAACTGATGGAATCTAATAAAACTACATACAATGGTAGAGCCTAATCAGAGGAAGTGAAGTGTACAAGAACCATAACTCTACTTTACATAATTACAGAGTTATTGCCCTTTGTTACTTTTTCTTGTTCGTAGAGTCTTGTCCGGAGCATAACTTTAAAACTAATTGTTGGAATAGGAACCATAACTCTATTTTATCTAAATACAGAGTTATTGCCTTTTGTTACTTTTTCTTGTCTGGAGAATTACTTAATAACTAACAGATGGGATCTAATAAAACTACATACAATGGTAAAGCATAATCCGAGGAAGTGCAGTGTACAAGAACCATAACTCTAATTTACATAATTACAGAGTTATTGCCCTTTGTTACTTTTTCTTATTTGTAGAGTCTTGTCCGGAGCATTACTTTAAAACAAAATGTTGGAATTTAATAAAACTTCATAGGATGATACAACACATTGAGAGAAAGTGCGGTGTACAGGAACCATAACTCTATTTAATCTAAATACATAGTTATTGCCCTTTGTTACTTTTTCTTGTCCGGAAAATTACTTAATAACTAACAGATGGAATCTAATAAAACTACATACAATGTTAGAGCATAATCAGAGGAAGTGCAGTGTACAAAATCCATAACTCTACTTTACATAAGTACAGAGTTATTGCCCTTTGTTATTTTTTCTTGTTCGTAGAGTCTTGTCCGGAGCATAACTTCAAAACTAATTCTTGAAATTTATTAAAACTTCATAGGATGATACAACACATTGAGAGAAAGTGCGGTGTACAAGAACCATAACTCTATTTTACCTAAATACAGAGTTATTGCCCTTTGTTACTTTTTCTTGTCCAGAGAATTACTTAATAACTAACCGGTGGAATCTAATAAAACTGCATACAATGGTAGAGCATAATGAGAGGAAGTGCAGTGTACAAGAACCATAACTCTTATTTACATAATTACAGAGTTATTGCCCTTTGTTACTTTTTCTTGTCTGGATAATTATTTAATAACTGACAGATGGAATCTAATAAAACTACATACAACGGTAGAGCATAATCAGAGGAAGTGCAGTGTACAAGAACCATAACTCTACTTAACATAATTACAGAGTTATTGCCCTTTGTTATCCAAAAATGAACAAAACAAGAATAACCCGATCCATAACATTGTCTTTTTAAGGTAGGGTTTCTAAATATTTTACAACCTTTCCTATCAGGGCGGCGTTCGGGGGGGTATTCATCACATTCAGTGATAGTTCTAGTTTAATTTTGTAGATATGTTCTTTGGGTGACCCTCTATAAGACTCCTTCAAGCCATGTTGATGGATAAAATAAATGTCCACCAGGGCACTGGTCTGTTTTGTCTAATATTGCTATTGTGAACATTTTATAAAATCTTCTCCGAAAGTATCAAGAAGATTTTCAAATAAGTTAATAGAAATGTGAATACATTTGCTACTGATCTCAAACAATGTGGATTCTAGATGAATAGTTTTACTTTTAATTATTTCTATACATGTAGGTCAGAAATGCCAGAAATGATATCATGCATAATGCAAAGATGGAGACATCAACCACAGATCTAAACAGCTATTTCAACATACTGAACGATGTATTAAATGATTCAAAATATCTACAACATCTAACCAAAGTGAAGGATGCTAAAGACAAGTTACATCAGGTAAAATCAAATATATACTACATATAACATTAACGGTTGGTAGCATAACAATATTCCTGGGAATGGAAGAACAAGAACGAACATACATATCCAGACTGGTTACCAATGTTGGTTATAATGGTTGGCTAACTTGATGTACTGTGTACAAGAGTAAGATCATTATTGATGAGCAATGCTTAGAATTATTTTATTCATACTATTTCTGCCAGTAGTCCGAGGAAACTGTAATCCTTTAACAGAAAGGTTGCTTAGGGCTGCATAACATCACAAACATAAGATTGATTGATTGATACATTGTAATACAATGTCTTGTTCAAAATTATTTCAGTTATATCATGACAGCTAGTTCTCCTTGCTTTCTCACATCAGTACACCACATCACATTTTTCCCAGACTACTGGCTACCCTTCCATATAGTATATTTAGCCCATTTGTGAAAGACAAAAGCAATAGTCATACCTAAATCGTCCAACAGAATGAATGGCTGAGCCGGTATTTTAAACTCATTGATTGATAACCCTCAGTATTACCCACAGAGCTGTCCCAGTGATCAAAACAAACAAAACATAAAGCATCATTAAAAAATGTAGTGTAACCTTCATTCAGATCAAGATATTTAACTCTTATTGAGATTTATTGACAATTGTGTCAAGGTTACTAACTTATACTAAAAAATGAAAAAAATATTGCGACCTATGCAATGACTTGAAAGAACCAGAGTTCTAGATCACTTGCATTGAGGTCAAGGTAAATGTTACTGAAAATAAAATTACTTGTTAATGTTCAATACCGGGCTTGTTTAACTAATGTTGAGAACTAGCTTGGAATGTCATTTTGATCCTGTGTCAACGATCACTGTTACCAAAAAAATAAAACAGACATTACTCTGAGCCGAGTGGTAATCAAAGGGGATTTGGAACAGGACATCCCAATCCCTGACGTGGCGGTCATGGTGGATTGTCCATGGGCAACGCACATTAACTAGCCTAGTGCTAGTTTGTTTACCCATGGTTCGTGAATAAGTGTTATGTTACCGCGCTAATGTTGAAACCTGTTTAAACCCCAAATGAAGCAAGGAACTGACATAACTCTGAATTACATTTCAAATTACTCGGTTTAAGATCCAGTTTAATGTTTATAACACAAAAACAAGATGCTGCAAAAAGGTTTAATAAAGGTAATGATTAAAATGGTCTGATCACAAGGAATTCACATAAATAATATAATAGCACTACCATACACTGGTATATAAATTAATGTTAACAATTGAAAAATTGGTCAAATGTCATAATACCAGACATTTTCGGTAACTGTAGAAAAATTATTGATTGGAACATCGTTTTCAATGGCATATCAATATGTCCAGACACACTTGTTTCCAACCATAGGATACTTGCATCCGTAAAGCCTGATCCTGAAATACATGGTTCACTTATAAGTCAAAGAAGCTTACATGAAGACTATGAAGTACACTGTACATTTAGATTGCATAGCACATGTATGTATGTACACATTTATTGTTTTCAAAACATGTAAAAATACACCTAATAACTCGGTTTTCTTAAAGCGCCGCACATCTTTACACCATATCATTCGTAATAAGTTTTTCCGATAACTTCTTTACTTGAAGCAAATCTAATGCATTTATTGCTTTGATTTTAGCTCCTCTTCAACGTTTTTTCTGTTATACCACAGCGGCCAGTTCACCCTATCATGTGTGTTCTAGCTCTGTAACCCACACAACATTCTTCTCTGGCCAAACCATGACAATTGATTGTAAGTCATATTACCATCAGTGCGGATCCAGCCCTACATACACAACCTCGCAATCTGAACCTAATCTGGGCTGTTCTACAATTAGTTGTAGATTGTTTCAAGAACAAAACAAGAACAAAACATACCGCTTCACAGGAATGTTCCGTTGGTGGCCCTCTTTCAAATAACCTATTTGTTTACAGATTCATTTCCGCCATTGATCACATTTTCTCAGATATTACCAGCTGGTCAATTGGCCCTCTTGTTCGCATGTGTAATAATTATGTCTCTCCCATTACATGGGAATGACATATTGTTTTTGCCCGTTCCTTCCGTCCGTCCGTATGTCCTTCCGTCTGTCACACTTGTTTCCGCTCAATAACTGTAGAACGCTTGGGCGTAGGAACTTCATACTTGGTATGCAGCTTGGTCATGACCAGTAGCTGACCCCTATTGATTTTGATAACAGAAGGTCAAAGGTCAAGGTCATGGTGACCTTGTGAGGTAAAAAATGGTTTCCGCTCAATAACTGAAGAACGCTTTGGCTGAGGAACTCCATACTTGGTATGCAGGTTGGCCATGCCTAGTAGAAGACCCCTATTGATTTTGGTCACAGTGACCATGAGCTTGAAAGGTCACAGTGACAATGAGCTGATAATAGTTTTTGCTTGGGCCCAGGAACTTCATACTTGATGTGCAGGTTGGTCACCACCAGCAAATGACCCCTATGCATGTTAAGGTCACAGTGGTCAATGTCACATCCGACACACTTGTTTCCGCTCAATAACTGAAGAACGCTTGGGCATAGGATCTTCATACTTGGTATGCAGGTTGGTCATGACCAGAAGATGACTCCTATTGATTTTGATGTCAGAAGGTCAAGGTCATGGTGACCTTGAGCTGAAAGGTCACAGTGACAATGAGCTGAAACATTGTTTTTGCTTAATAACTGTAGAATGCTTTGGCCATGGAAGTTAATACTGTGTGTGCAGGTTGGTCACCACCAGTAGATGACCCCTATTGATTTTGAGGTCACTAGCTTAAAGGTCAAGGTCATGGTTTCCTCTCAATAACTAAAGAATGCTTATGTTGAGGAACTTCATACCTGGTGTGCAGGTTGGTCCCAACCAGTAAATGACCTTTATTGAATTTGTTTGATTTTGAGGTCACAAGGTCAAATGTCGAAGGTCACGGTAACCTTCAGCTGAAAAATGTGTTTTACTCAATAACTCAAGAACGCTTATACCCAGGAACTTCATACTTGGTGTTGATGTCAGTAGGTCAAAGGTCAAGGTCGCAGTGACCTTTGGCTGAAAAATGGTTTCCGCTCAATAACTGAAGATTGCTTGGGCCCAGGAACTTCATACTTGGTGTGCAGGTTGGTCACCAGCAGCAAATGACCCCTATTGATTTTGAGGTCACTAGGTCAAAGATCAAGGTCATGGTAACCCTCAGCTGAAAAATGGTTTCCGCTCAATAACTGAGGATTGTCACTGTTGCTTCATCTCCAGTCCAAAACTAAAAAAATCATCTCCATCATTTCTTTTCCTCCCCTACGACCACACAAATGGGGAGACAAGCGCTTTTTCAAAAAAGCAATCTCTAGTTATGTTAATGTTTGTTTTCCTGCACCTCTGCTCCTTTCTTCATTCAAGGGACATGTGACGTGTGGCTGCATAATTGAACATCACATATAGCTTTGCATATTCACTGCTACTTAAATTGTGTCGTATTCCAAATTCTCAATGTTTATTGTTTGACACTTAAACTCAACAAGATTTGGAAATGATGAAGGCTGTTCTCTTACTTACTGATGACACAGATTACTTGGATCAGTTAGACTAGTGAAATATTTTCTCGATATATTATTCACTGTTTGAAACAGTGAGTTAATCATTTTATATATTATTTCAATTTCGCAATAAATCACAGAAAAGCAGGAACTTTATGAGTATCTTGTAAGATGGAATGTAAAAATCAACTACGTAACTCTCAAGAATAAAATGAAATTCAAATTGCTACGGATTAATGTTTTACCTCCTAAATTATAATTTTTGCTTCAGCTCCAATGGAATATAACAGCAATAACAACAGAGGTTGAACAGATGGGACGTGAAGAATGTTTAAAGGCATTGGAAAGAAAGAAAGAAGAATGTATTCATGAAATTGACAAAAAAGCGGAAGAATATTTTAAAGAGAATGTCCAAAAGATTGACACTCAGCAAGAAGAAAATGTTCACGTTATTGACACTAAGAAAGAAGACAGTCTTCAAGAGATTGACACAGCAACACACAAAAGTAAGCAAGAAATCTACGAAATGAGTGATCAAACTATTCAAGAGCTTAGCAAAATGAAAGAAAAAATTCACAAGATAGAAGAAAAAATAAAGTTACATAAATTCACAGAATCAGTACAGAGGCTACAAAAAGAAAGGGAACAAAAACCTGACGGTAAGCTATTATGTTATTTTACATTTAATTGACTCTCTAGACTTTGTGACATCCTGTTCAGCCCGCACCTCAGCACGGTTTGGTCAGGATCCTGAGTCGCATGCGCATCCTTGAAGCTTTTGGAGAATAATCATCACCTACAATCCTCAAAATAGGTATACAATTTTATCGTAATTGCCTCTTAAGCTCAGTTTTTGCGTGACGTAGCTAACTGTATGTCCTGCAAGAATAATAAGCGCATTATCCTTCTATAAATATAATATTGAAAGTCAAGTGTATAGTTTATGTTAATTGTTGTATTATGCTGTAAATAGTTGAGCATACATGTAGGTATGAGCATCGTGGGAAATTATAGTATGCTTGTCATTCAAGTGGTTTTTTTTGCTTGAATGTCAGTCTAACACTTCAATTTTTCAAAGGTAATACAAATCTGAGATTTTACCACCTAATCGATAGAGTACGAGGGTTGTAACAAAATGGTGACCAAATGTCGGGAGTTATCTTTGTCCTTGTAAAGTAAATTAAATTAAAGCAAATGACTATTAAAACATCTCTTTTACACTTTATATGCATGTGTGAGTTTTACAAAATAAAAAAAAGACCAAAGCCGGTATATTATTATTATAATGACTGTTTCTTTTTCAGTTTATCAAAATTCATACTGTATCTAATCTAAAATATTGCTTAATCGCTTTATTCGAACAAGTATAGAAAATACCGTAGAAAATAGTGAACCATCTACTGTAAATGGTTACCTGCCTCATACATTTTACAATTTCAAACAAGATGAACGGCAACCAAAAAAGGACGCTCTAAATGACCCGATGAAAATCTCGCTCATCTTGTGTTTGTTTTACCGCACTGCGCGGTATAAACATTACGCGTATCCGTTATATTCGGGCAAGCATAAACACTATACAAAATAGTAAGCCAGTCCACTGTGAATGGTTATCTGCTTCATTCGCGTTTCTATTTGATGTAATTGGTTAAACTGGGAACAAAAGAAGGACGTTTGTTCGTTTGACATTTTGATAAAACAATAAATCAATAAACCATTTTGTATGCAGTATTTTCGGGTTGTTATTTCTAACACCTTTACCTTCCATACTTTTATACCGATTCAAGACTGTTTTCTTACGATCTCCACTTAAAACTCTCTCCAATAACAATTTAAATAAACAATGCATCAGGTAATGATAAAAAATTAATTGCCTTAATTTTTTACTATTTACCGTTTTAAACCATTATATACTATCATGAACTACCGATACAAACCAAAACAGATGTTCTGTGAGTCAGCATTACTTAACAATAATTGAACATGGGCATGTGTTCAATACAAATATTTTCTAGTTGATTGGTTTGGGGTACAAATTAAAATTAGTCTTAATTAACCTCTTGTCCATGTATCTATAGAATTACTCTTATATGCACTTGTCATGATCAGTTTAACTCTAAACCATCTCATTCGCTAAGAACACATAACCTGCCAGGTTAAATATCCTATCTATTACTTAAATCTTCAAGTACCGATAATGGTGTGTATCATTTAATTGTTCTAATGTTTCTGGGTTTAAATATACTTTATTTTTAGCTCACCTATGCATGAAGTGCAAGGTCAGCTATTGTGATCACATTTTGTCCGGCGTCAGTCCGGCGTCCGTCGTGCGTCGTCAACATTTGAGCTTGTTAACACTCTATGGGCTACATTTTGCATCCAATCTTCATGAAAGTTTATCAGAACATTCATCTCCATCAAATCTTGGACAAGTTCAAAACTGGGCCATATGAGGTCAAAAACTAGGTGGCCACATTTTCAACTTGAGCATGTTGAAACTTTATCAGAGTGTTTGTCTTGATGATATGTAGGTCAAGTTCGAATATGGGTCATATTGGGTCAGAAACTAGGTCAATAGGCCAAATTGAAGGGAAATCTTGTTAACACTGTAGAAGCCGCATTTTTAGCTCACCATCTACAGTCTGATATGGATCTACATAATTTGCTTATTAGTTAGTGAATTTACAGGAAGCCTAGGATATATATTGTAAATTAAGATTAGATAGCATGAATGCAAAGATAAATCTTAAGCTGCATTTTACACAACTATCATAATGTGTGTTTACCTGGATCAGGACTCGGATATTCCTCCTTTTTTTCAGAAGAAGGAAAATTTGGTCCAAATTTCATTGCCTGTTATCAACAAATAATACTAACAATGTATTTATAATTGTGATAAAGACTTTTTATTTTTTTTAAGTAGAAGTCCAAAGGATATAGCATTGTTTACATCAGAGAAAAAACAATACCTTACCTGGTTTTTTTCTTGCACTATTATTTTCTAAAGTGTACACTGTCAGAAATGATTTAGCCCTTATTAACATACGACAAATCTTCAGTAGATGCCTCTGAAAACATCTTGCCAAAAATATGGATTATCTTATAAATGAAGTTAATTATACCCCCTTCGAAAATTTTACATGAAGCTTCTATACTAAGAGGAGATGTGCATATCCTAAGGTCTTACAATTGCATGTTATTTTACAGAGTTATGGCCCTTTAAGTTATTGTGTAGGTCAAGGTGCTGTTTTGGGTTTTTTTTATCATCTTCAGTGATAGTTCTAGTTTATTATATACATATATAAAGTTATAAAGTTGAAGATATTGTGGCAAAATGAGAAAGTGCTCATCATGAGTAATTTCTCCATTTGCCACAAAGTTTTCAAAGTCATCTGCTGCAGATACTTCAAAATGTGTCTGAACTAAAGTGGGAAAGATTTATCATAGAACAGTGTCCTGCTCAATAGATGTTCTTTGCTTATCCATCATTGGTTGTAGAATTTAGTTCTATATTATATTATTCGGATTGTATTTCATTTTGACATTCTTGCCCGGTCTGGTCATACCATAGACTTTAAAAATGGTAGAAATGGCTGCACTCCTTGGCTTGTAACTTACCAAGGAAACCGTGATATAACTGAAATATTGATGAAAGTGGCGTAAAACACCAAATAATAAATCAACCAATCAATTCTGACATTCTTGCCTCTGCAGGGTGTCAGTCGTAGGGGTCACTTTTCCATCATCCGGCCATATTTTAATTGATCTGCCTGTCAAACTGTAGAATTGACTATATTGGTTATTACCAGGTGGCACGTATTGTCCTTCCTTCAAACACTTTTTGTTATATTTGACTCGTTGGCTACTTTCAAAATAATTCAATGAAAAAAAAAATTTGCTCATCATGTTTTTTTCTCCAAAAACTGTTATTAAAATTTCTGTTGCATAACATGTCAGTATCGGGGAAAGGGAGAAGTGAACAAAACAAACTAAGATTACACTGCACATAAATATTGAGGGCTTGGCACGAAACGGATGTAACTAAAATCCTATTTTGAAAACCCTGGTTTAGGGGCAATTTTGACCCCTTTGTAAACAATGCAAATTTAAGTGCCATTGCTCAGAAAGAGCAATGGCACCAAAATTTACATTGTTTACCAAGGAAAATGATTTGACGCTTATAAAGACTTTATGGCAAGGTGATTAACCTTGGTAAACAGATACTAATTTTAGTTACAACCATTTCACGCCAAGTTTATTCACACTGTTTGATATATTATGTAGCTGGTGTTAAGATCAATATGTTTAGGTTTTAACCCCTTTTCCAACATCATGACAAATTTTCAGCAGATGACTTTGAAATCATTTTGGCAAAAATATGGAAATGTCTATACATGAAAGTACGTTCTTATAAAATAGTTGAAGACATTGTGGACAAAGTAGAAATTGCTTATGATGATTAGTTTCTTCTTTCCCCCACTGTTTTTAAAAGGTCAGAGTTGCAGATGCATCAAAATATGTCTGCAAGTTGGAAAAGGTTAAAACAAAACAGTGAAAATAATGCATTTACAAAACACTTCATTTCCAAAATGGAAGTGCTGAACTATATATCAGCAGTACAACTGAGGTATTTGTTACTTTTGCTAAGTAAAAAGATTGCTTGGGAAGATTGTTGTGTGCAGTACTGGTGTGAGAAAACCAGGAAATGCACGAGTAGGTGAACTTGCCATCACACCCCAATCAATCAATCAACTAAGTAAAAAGAACAGGACCATTTTTCTGTCTGTATGTTAGTTATAATGTTACTAACATTCGACTAATAATATTTTTGCCTTTCTGTTTTTGAAAAGTGTTTGTCAAAAATATGTCATTGGCTTTGCTAAATTTTTATCTTATCAATCAGCCATTACAAAATATATGCATATAGAACTATTTAATGTTTAATCATGAAATCTTTGTAACGTATGCCATGGGTAATTCATAGGATTATATATTGTTCAGTTCACTTAACCCTTTCCCACTTACAGCCACTTTCTGACACCTGATACTGCAGCAGACGACTTTTGGAAACATTGTGGCTAATCGAGAAATTACTCATGATGACACAATGTTTTCAACTTTATTCAATACTTTCATTTATAGAAATGTTCCATATTTTTGCGTAGATATATATATATATATATATTCGAAAGTCGTCTGCTGAAGATTTGTTTTATGTGAAAAAGGTTGCCAGCTACAATCTTAATTCATTACTGAACATATTCACCAGTTTGACCAGATCACTGTTACAGGTAACTTTGTAGACGCTAATGTTAGCATTGTTTAGAAATTTCGAAGAAAGGTTTTCTTCCAATGTAGCCGAGCCCGGGTAGCTCAGTCGGTAGCGACGCAGGCTGTCAATCCAGGGGTTGTGAGTTCGAATCCCTGGTCGGCCAACTTTTCTCCGACGATTGACAAAGGAGAAATTGTTCAAAACAAGCTTAAGCAATTCCACCTTTTGCCATATGTTTTCAATAGTTTTCATGTTTTTGCTTGAATGCTTACAAGGTCGTCTGCTGCAGATTTTTTGTATGTGGGAAAGGGTTAAAGGAATACGCTCGGCTGAAATTTAAACTATATGACTAAAAAGCACCACAGTAATGTATCATTTTGATGTAATTAACTTTTTAGCTCACCTGAGCTTTGCTCAAAGTGAGTTATTGTGATCGCCTTTTGTCCTGCGTCCGTCGTGCGTCAACTTCTTCTCCTCAGTAACCAGTGGGTCAATTGGGATGAAACTGCACAGAAAGCATCCTCTCAATAACCTCACCAGATTTCCTTCAAATTGTTGGGATCCATGCAGAATTCTGGTTTCCATGGCAACGAAATGAAAAAGACTTCAACATTCTTCTTCTCCGAAACTGGTTGGCAGATTTTCAAATAATTTTGTAGAAATGTTCCTTGGATGACCTTCTATCAGATTGGTCAAAAAACATAGCCGCCAGGGGGGCGTGGCTATATTGCCTTATATGGCTATAGTGGAAACTTAAAAAATCTTCTCCTCCGAGAGTGTCAGGCCGATTTTCAAATAATTTTGTAGAAATGTTCCTTGGATGACCCTCTATCTGATTCCTTCAAGCCATGTTGATTGGTCGATAAACATGGCCGCCGGGAGGGCGGGGCTATTTTGCCTTATATGGCTATAGTGAAAACTTAAATTGTCTTCTCCTCCGAAAATGTCCGGCCGATTTTCAAATAATTTTGTAGAAATGTTCCTTAAGTGACCCACTTTTAGATTCCTTCAAGCCATGTTGATTGGTCGAAAAACATGGCCGCCAGGTGGCAGGGCTATTTTCGCATTATATGGCTATAGTGAAAACTTCTCCTCCAAAAGTGTCTGGCTGATTTTCAAATAATTTTGTAGAAATGTTCCTAGGGTGACCCTCTATCAGATTCCTTAAAGCCAAGTTGATTGGTCTGAAACTATGGCCGCCAGGGGGCGGGGCTTATATAGCTAAAGTGAACAAAAAAGAATCAGGTGAGCGATCCAGGGCCGTCATGGCCCTCTTGCTTTTACATGCTTGCACTACCAAGATATATGCTTTTACAATTTGTGTTTTCACGTCGGTATCGATCGCCTATGGGCGCCGCCATCTTTGCTTATAATTAACTTCCTGTGAAGTCAGTTACACAGTTCGGATTAGCACCGTATGGATTTCTAAATTTTCAGATCGCTATCTTATCTTAGGTTAAGGTCAAAATTGGCCGAATTCGTAAAAGGCTAGTCCAAAAAGGCTGATTATAGGTCCAGAAAGAAAGGCCAATTTCCCAAAATGTCTGGTACAAAAAGGCCGATTATGAGGAAGGACCACTTTTTGAAGTTTAATGGTGTCAATATTGTATACATGTTTGTTTGTTTTAGATTATTAATTCATCATAGTGGGGCGGGCGGTAAATTTATCCGTTTTATAATTGATTACAGTTTGCTTTGAATGTTTATTTTAACTTAATTGGATAATTTAAGAAGTTTGAGAACGTAATTGCCGTTAATTTATTGAATAAGATAATAGAGAAGTTTGAGAACGTAATTGCCGTTAATTTAATTTATAAGGTAAAAAAAAAGGCGATGGAAGGTAAACAAAAACACGACATTGGCATGTGTAACAGACATTAGAAATTAGGAAATTCTATAACGTATAATCATTGCAAACATTTGAAAACATAATGGTAATGTTGAAAACATTACGGTAAAAGGAGAAACTGCTAATTTTGAGCAATTTCTCCTTTATTCACGATGTTTTTCAAAAGTCGTCTGCTACAAACGCGTCTTCAACAAGAAAATTGTCGACGTGTTCAATAAAAGGGTAAATTCATTTTTTATATTTGACCAAACTTTCAAAAGATTTATTTGTTTGTTAAAGAATGAATTGTAAAATAATTTCTCACAAACCTGCATAAAACTCCCTTATAATCCAAATGAAATCGTCCAATTTCAAAAACACAAAAGGTCACAGATTTTAACACCGAATTTCGGGAAAGCCTATGGAAAATGCTTACGTCATAGCGCGTGATGTTTTACTCAAATGAACCGCGTCGGCACAAATTCCGCATTTGGATAGTTTCAGTATGAATTTCATAATAAGATCAAATTGCATATTTGTGTGGTATTTTTTTGTTCATGAATCTTCCCAAGAAACTTACAGTGTGATTCACAATTAAAAAGCAAACACAACAATTCATGATCAGTCTGATCTCTGCCTCACAAGGTTTTTCCCCCCTTTCCAATTTTCCGAATTTGTTATGTGTGGATCATCCAAATTAATTAGTGGGTATACCGATACTTATAATTGAAATAAAACGGAATGGTGGCAAATAAAACATAATGGAAAGTTTGGACAATTAACCCTTTCCCACATACGGCAAATCTGCACCAGACCATCTAGGCAAAACTGTGTACAAAACTGTTATAGTTGATTAGATTTTGACACTATTTCAACAATTTTCAATCATGTCACGGCGGCCGTGTTCACCTTCCCATGTGTATAATGTCTTTATTACAACATTACAACTTGTATGGCATAATATAGAAATTAAGAAGGAAACAATGTGTCAAAAGGCGTCAATCACTAATTAGTTGACTTGCTGTTTATTACCCCTAGTCGGCTGCTGCTTCTGGTCAGCGCCCCTAGTCGGCGGTGCTTTGTTGATAGATCATAAGTAGTGTCTGATTGCTACCGGAAATATGATTGGGTTTTATGACCTTTAATTGGTTTTCAATAAAGAACGGTACAATGTTTTTAATTTTCGATTAATCTGTGAATTACGCCTTTTGTCACAACGTTTACAACTTTATTTATACATGTATTTGCTGTCATAGAGATTGTAGTGTTGTGTGGAGTGCCGGTGTAAGAAAGCCTTTATAGGCATGGCCGAAAGTTGTTTTTGCTTTTGAGCGGTACAGTAAGCCTCTGCAGACGTATCCGGACGAAAAACCGACCATACAGTAAGTAAGTAAGTAAGTAAATATTTTATTATAGTGACATGTGTATATACAACAACAAAACAATGGTACAAAATGTAATAAATAACACCCGGCCCCATGGGCCTATAAGTCACTTTCAAAAGAAAAATAATTAAGAAAACCAAAAAAAAATAAAATAAAAAACAAAACAAAAAACATACAAAAAAAGCAAAAAATGGAAAACGTGTTGTGTTGGTATCGTTCTACTTCATAACGACAATATCAAAATAGACAGATATGGGCAGTACCATTCGAAAACATCCATTCCAGAAACTTCATCTCCAAAAGAAAAATAAGGTAGATATAAAAAGTCAATATAAGTACGTATAATTATGATTGAGATCACTTCTGGGGAAAAACAAAAAAATGAAAACGTTAATTGAAACATTTTCACACTGTCTAAAGAATAAATTTACAATATGAGTGTTTTTGTTTAACAGCTAAGCTATGCTCTTTTAAGAAAAAGAGCGGAAGTTTTGCTGTCCACCAAATCACATAACAATAAAGTTATCGTAATGTTAAGTAATAATATATAACTAAAAGTCCTTTACATAAACGAAATGTAAAGAAAATGTAGTCATATGTATAATCAAACACAGTTAAAAACAATCACAAGCAAAGACACTAACGAATGATTGTGTGTGTGAGTGAGTCAGTCAGTGCATGTGTGAGTGAATAAATGTTTGAAAGTGAGATAGTTGTGTCTATACGGTCCTAATGAAAAATACATAAACGTACACATATACATTATGAACATAATAATACATCATCTACAATTTGAAGACCTTTCCAAAAGAGAAAACTGTTATAGTCAAAAGCATTATGCGAGAATAAGAACTTGCACATTACGAGCAATTTTTACTCCCCATAAAATGCCCTGAAAACATGCCCACCATAATCGATTCAAAAAGTCGCCTGTATATCAAAAAGAAACAATAATCAGTTCTGCGGATATAATGCTCTCCGTCTTACAACATAGGCTTTAACTATAAATTTTGCTAATTTTCGCACATGATTCATCATTAAATAACACAATTTATTATTAAGCGATAATTGTACAAATGCCCCTGTATAAAATAATTCACCGAATATGTCAGATCTTATTCTTGTATAAAAGTCGCATGTAACCACAAAATGCGTTTCCGACTCTATTTGTGAGCTATCACAAAATAAACATAAGCGATCATTGATTTTTTCGCCAATGTATCGGCCTGTCTCAATTCTCAAAGGCAAAATCCCGCATCTTAGCTGAGCTAAAAGAGAGCGCTCGTTTTTACGTAAGTTCAGTTTAATGTAATATTCTGTGGTAAAACTATCTTTAAACAACTTATAAGTTCGCAGCTTTAGTGATTGCTGAACACTTGTTGACCACTCCGACCCATAGTACTGTTTGATTTTTAATTCAGCTAGGTTCATGTTAATTACAAGTTTATTGTTATAATAATCCGATAAGCCGATTCTGCACAAGATGCTTTTCAACTCACTACACCAATTATTTTTACAAACATTGTAATCTATATTAAATACAGTTTTGATAAGTCTATTTTCTTCGGTCGTGATAAGTCTATTCCAGAATCGTATTATAGACAACCATTGTCTATACACACACGGCAGCCACCCAGTGTCCCCATTGAGTGCGGTCACAGGTGCAAATCGGTGTACCCCAAGATAGTATCTCATGCTTCTGTTATGTATGTTATCTAAACATTTATAAGTTTTAAACCCCCATGTAGATGACCCGTATTCAAGAATCGGAACTACGCAATTGTAATAAAGCTTTTCATATGTCTTGAAACCAAAGTCTTTCATGTGGCAGAATTTTGAAATAATTCCTCCCAAAGCTCTCCCGGCGCCCTTCGATATCGCCTCACAATGTGTAGTATAGTCTAAGTGTTCATCAAAAATCACCCCTAAATATTTATAACACTTAACGGTATCTAGCACGTGTTGACCTATTGTAAAATTGTATTCCGTTCTAAGATGTCGCTGTGGGCGAAAATGAACACATTTTGATTTAGAAGTATTAATTAAAACACGCCACTTTTTACACCATCCAGAAAGAGTATCTAACATTACTTGAAGATCATTTTCCGAAGTTGCTGTAAAAACTATGTCGTCTGCATATAAAAGTAATGACACTTTTCTGTCACCAACTTGGACTCCAATGTCAAGGTCATTTATTTCTTTAACAAGATCATTAATAAATATTGCGAACAAGTATGCAATTTGATCTTATTTGCAATTCACAATATGACCTCCGAATTGCGATTTGTGTGTGACGTGGCTCATTTGTGTAAAACCTCCGAAGCTATGCTGTACTCATTCTTCATAAACTTTCCCGTGTAATGTATTTGGAGGTAATGAATTATGGTAAAATACAAACTCAAAACAAGTAATGATTTTAGAAATTGGACGATTTCATTTGGAATTAAAAGGGATTTTGAAGCAGGTTTGGAAAAATTTCTGCAATATATAATATAAAAGTTTTACAACAAAAATCCTTTTGGAAATTTGGTCAAAATTAACCATTTCAATTCTCCCTTTTCAACATACACAAAATCTGCAGCAGATGAATCATATGGAAAATCTCTTAACCGTCAACTTCAGAGTATGTAGGGAAGGGATCGAGTTATGTCGAAAGACTCGCCGACAGATCCTATTACAGTAGCGTCCGACCACTACCGGAAATTTTATTGTTTCTATGACCTTTGATTGTTCTACAAAAACGACGGTACATTATGTCTAACGAGCTTTGAAATCATAAGTCAAATATATAAACGAATGAAAGTATTGTATAAATAAATGTTAACACACATATATTTAATTGGCTGATATATTACACGAGTCAAGTTTGTGCTTTCTCTCCACCTACTATGGTTGGATACTATTTACTATAAAACTTTATATAGAGCTAGTAATAATATAATGTAATGCTTGGAATTTCATTTTGAATAATTGAAGTGCAGGTTTGTAAACTTCCGGGGGTAATTGTCTATGAAAAAGTATATCTTGTATTCCCTTTATAGTACCGCAGTCGTTCATTAGCTAACTCTACTTGTATGTTTTGTTTGGGACATAGTGTGTAAATGACGTCACGATTCTTTTCAGAAAGTCTCGGGACATTGCGATATGTAAACAATGGCTGCGCTCATGCTGCGCACCGATCAGCACAAATAGTCATCTTTAAATAGTAATATCTTCATTATTAGTTGTATGTTAATGAAATGCATAGTAAATAAATGTTCATTAAGTCAATATTTTTCAATTCAAAGCGAGTCTTTTTCGGCCAAGCGTATTCCTTTAACCGTTTCCACCATACATCAAATCTGCAGCAGACAACTTTAACAGCAACTAGTAAATTAAATGGAAAACTGCTTTAGGGATTATTTCTCTTTGTCTTTTCGTCTCTTGTGCCGATCCCCGGTAGTGAAGCGGGCTGTCAATCCAGCGGTTGTGAGTTCGAACCCAAGCTTGGCCAACATTCTTTCCGACGTTTGTCAAAAGTTATTGAGACAAGCGTCATTCGTCTTCCACCAATGGGATATTAGTCTATGTGGAAAAGCAGCCATTTGCTTAGAAAGAATGTTGAATGAAGTACTGGTGTGAGAAAGCCAAGCAACTGATGAGTAGGTGAACTAGCTGCCGTGATATTACTGAAACATTGTTATAAAACAACGTTAAACCCTAATCAATCAATCAATTTTGTCTCTTGTTTACTAGTTTTTTGATGTAGAAACATTGCATTAATTATCAGTTTATCATGAAAATTAAGAGTTAGTCAAAAATGTAGCCCTGCAATCCTGAGAAGTAAAGATGGAAGCATGACTTACAAATTCTTTTTAACCCTTTCCCGCATACAACAAATCTGCAGCAGACAACTATAAAAAGGTTTAGGCAAAAATATGACCAATCTCTTTTATTATATGTTTATTAATGGAATAGAGTTGAAAACAATGTGAAAAAGAGAAATTGCTGATGATGAGCAATAATAATTGTTCCTTTTGTTTTTAAGAATTTGTCTGCTGCCAGAGCATCCGAATCCATCTGCATGTGGCAGTCTTCAAACGTTTTGTTTTATCTCACTAAAGTCTTAGACTTAAACTTATAACCCTTTGCTCTGAAAGCAAATGAATACTGAAACAGTGATACACCAATACCCTTTAATTAAATTCCTTAACCCTTTCGCTCATAAACACTTTCTGACATCTCTTTAGCAGATCCCTTTTCAAAAAATCGTGATAAAAGGAGAAATTGCAACTCTTTTCATTACTTTAACTCTCATTTTGGAGATATGTTAAGGCTTTTACAAATATGTAATATATTGTATTACAATACTATGCTGTCTCTTGGTCTTCAGACATGAGACCCAAGATTTTTATATTAAATTCTAAAGGTCCCTATATGTATTGATCTTTTTCAGACGTTGAACTTGGGGCTTTAGAAGGAATAAGCAATGAACTTAGTTTTCATGGTGGATGGGTATTATAGAATATTAATTTTGTTGATCCCCAGCATGTCTTTAATACTGAAGAATGCTGGGCGCCAGAGTGATGATCCTGACAGTAAGTAGATTGACCATTACTGTTTTCGAATTTTCTAGAAACTTCCAAATTAACCCTTTCCCACATACAAGCTCATTATAACACATCTGCTGCTGACTGTATTTAAATAAAGGTGAGGCAAAAGATGAAATTGCTCATGATGAGTAGTTTTGCTACATTACCTTCATTCAATAATTTATCTTTAATTCATAGCCCTGGATTTCCATATTTTAACCCAGATGTTTTTAAAGTTGTCTGCTACAGATGATGTTGTTGTATGTGGGAAATAGAGCATTTGTAGAAATAAATAAAAACATGTAAAATAAATGTAATATAGTTGCGAAGCAATAAAAACATTGTGAGGAAAGCAGAATTTCTCACTTATTGTTGTTTACAGTTTTATTTAAGCGGTGCTACTGGGGACAACCAACCATAGAGTATTTGTGATGAACTGGGTCTCAACTGTCAATAATAGGTCAAAGAAGCATTAATTAGTAAGCCTCTAATGAACAGTGTACATTTAGATCACGTAGTATGGTTGTTCAAATCAAAGCGTTCTCTACAGTTGTAAAGAATACCTTAACCCTCTCCCTCATAAAACAAATCTGCAGCAGATGACTTTTGAAGTGTGAACAATTGTTGAATAGAGTTTAAAAGATTGTGTCAAAAGTAAAAACTGCTCATTATGAGCAATTTCTCCTCTATCTATATTATGTTTTCATAAGTTGTCTGCCCTAATCCTTTTCCTCCTGCAGACGCATTTTGACGCAATAGAAGCGACAAATTTTGAAAATAGTGTAGCCAAAGGTGAAATTGCTCATGATGAGCAATTTCTCCTTTGGCCGCAATGTTTTCAACTTCATTAAGCTATCTTTTATGGACACTTTTAAGGTTTTTGATACAATGTTTTCGAAGTCATCTGTTGTAGATTTGTTGTATGTGTGAAAGGGTTAAGAATTGTCAAAAAGTGTCTACATGTGGGAAAGGGATAAGTGTAACCCTTTCCCTCATATAGATGCTTTCTGACGCCTCTGCAGCAGACGGCATTTTGAAAACAAGTTGACAAAAGAAGAAATTGCTCAAAACGAGCAATTTCTCCTTTTGTCACCATGTTTTCAACTCTATTTAATTATTTTAACCCCCACAAACAAGTTTTGGGGGGTATATAGGAATCACCCTGTCCGTCTGTTTGTCCATATGTATTGTAAGCGCAACTCCTCCTTAACAGCTGGACCGATTCCGATAAAACTTTACACAGTTGCAGTACGCAACCTGAGGATGTGCATGAAGTCAGATTATCCCGGTCGAAAATATATCCGTCCATCTTTCTGTCCATATGTCTTGTAAGCGCAACGGGGTTATCTTTTTGTGAGTTCACTCACAGTTCTAGTTTTCGTGTTAGATTTCAAAGTCTTCGTCTGCAGATTTGTTGTAGGTGGGAAAGGGTTAAGAACAGCTCATTTCAATAATACTCTGCATACCCAGTCATAATACATTATTTCTCAATACCATTTTATAGTTCCACCTTACGAAAGCAAACACACTGTGATAATGGCACCATGGAGTTACCCAGAGGACATGGTATCCATGATGATTGGAGAGGAAGGCGATATCCAAGGTCATACAGAAACTGAAACATGATCTGGGGATAAAGTTACTTAGATAGTTTTCTAGTAGAATGATGTTTTACGCTGTTTGCATAGCAAGATGACACAAAAGATTCCGGTAGCCGTTTAGGCATCTGTCATGGCAGTGGGGAGGTTTAAATTCCAAATGAAGACAGTGGGGTCAGTTCTGATATGACTGATGGTCTGCCAGGTAGTTTTACTCTTTCCCACATCAACTAATATGCAGCAGACCTCTTTGAAAACATCTATAAAAAATGATGGTAAATCTCTGAAAATGAAGGTATAATAACTGAAAAGAGTTGAAAACTTTCTAGCCAAAGAAGAAATTGCCCCTTTTAGGAAATATCTCCTTTTGTCACAATGTTTTCAAAAGTTGTCTGCTGCAGAGGTAACATAAAGCGTCTAGGTGCGAAAGGGTTAATAATGGTGAAATACGACTGCCTGCCTGTTCCCTGGCAAAAAGGATTGGATACAGAAAGAAACAAGTTGGGAATAAACATTCCATTCTTTTTATAGGGTTATTATGTCCCTTGTCTGTCTACCTAGCACATGTGACTTATTGGCAGGAAACCCCTCGCACATTCTTCTCTGTTTTTGTTAACATTTATCTGATGTGATATCATGACAGTTGTCTGCTTTAAAGAATATCTGAATGAAGAAAGAGGAAGATAATGGCAAACGGAGGAATTTCTTATGATGAGCAAAAGATTTTCAAACAAGAAAATGACTAGATTTCATCAATGTCATCTGCCTGAGAGTTTCTGCATTATGATCAAATTTATTGATGCTTGATTTTTACAGGAAGGAGAAAAATCTGTTAATGGAAATATAGGGTCAAGGTCATAATTTTGCAGAACTTGACCTTTGTTAGGTAACTTAACCTCAAAACTTAAAACTTTCTTACATCTCAGCAACCACTGCTAGAATTCTTCTGAAACTTTGTCAGATGTATTGTTTGGTCATGGGATATCCATCAACTTCAAAATTTTCAGGGTCAAGGTCATAATTGTGCAGAACTTGACCTTTGGTAGATAACTTAACCTCAAAAATTAACCTTTCTTATATCTCAGCAACCCTTGCTGGAATTTTTCTGAAACTTTGTCAGATGTATTGTTTGGTCATGGGACATCCGTGTCAACATCAAAATGCATTGACAGACACTTACTTTTTCACATTTTATCAACTTTACTTTCTTTTTGCATAGTGATACCATTTAATATCTGATTTTCTTAGAAGGGCGAGACACCCTCAGCCCGAGGTCTTGTATTAAAGAAATTACCTACAATTTGTCTTGTCAGCTCAATAACTTTCATCACCAAATTTAGTCAGATTTTGTATTGGCATAATATCTCGGACAATCTTGATAACTAGCCATATCGCTTTAGTCAATTGAGAGTTATCGCTCTTTAATTATAGAAATTACCTAAAATTGATCTTGTCAGCTCAATAACTTTAGAAGCCTTTGTCCTACCATCACCAAATTTGGTCAGAATGTGTATCAGCATTATATCTCGGACCAGTTCGATAATTAGCAATATCGCTTTCGTCAATCAAGAGTTATCGCCCTTTTAAAAAAGAAATTGCCTAAAATTGAGATTGTCAGCTCAATAACTTTAGAAGCCTTTGTCCAATCATCACCAAATGTGGTCAAAATGTTTATCTTGGACAAGTTCGATAAGTTACCACGTTATCTTAGTCACTACACACTTATGTCCCTCGAAATGGCCCAAACTGTACTAACAGTGTCTGCTCTATAAATTTGCCTAATGTACAACCAATTATCACTATACTTAATTGGTCTCAAAAAAACAGGACGGGCGTATTTTGTGACATTTGGCGCTCTTGTTCTAGTTGTAAAGTAATTTTAAGGATGTGTTATAAATTATCATTATTGTTAGAGAGTATAACACTTTCGGGACCAACCACATCACATGGAAACAGACCTTCACATCATTGTAAATTAATGGAAATTACAATGAATGTTGTAATATTGGAAATTAGTTGTTTTAGTCAGAGACACTCACCAGAGACTTCCAGAAGGTGAACAGTTAACCATTTCCCTCACACAGACGCCTCCAGACGCATCTGCAGCAGACAGATTTTTGACATCGTGACAGAATATTTTTTCCTTTTGCCACTATGTTTTCAACATTTATTCAATAACCATACTATCATTTATACAATCTGACTAAAGTACACGATCTGACCAAATGTTGCGTAGCGTTAATAGGAGATGATTTTAATGAGATTGTCATTTATAGAGATTTTCTATAGTTTTGCTTTGGTGTTTTCAAAGTCATCTGCAACAGATTTGTTGTATGGGGGAAAGGTTTATAATCCTGATAAGACTGTGCAGAGATACAGTCATGCTAGTCCTGATCTTTACAGGTCTCCATGTAATGAAGTAAGGATTTGTTTGATGTAACTGTTTGACACCTTGATGTACCTAGCCATCATTTACTTTTTACATATGCACCACTCTTCTTATTAACTAACACTTTCCTTGACAGAAATGCCTCTAGATGCATCTGTAGTAGTTAATAACTTTGGTAAAAATGTTTTGTGAAAAAGGAGACTTTATTCTTAACCCTTTCCCACATAGGAAAATTCTGCAGCAGACGACTTTGAACATAATTTATCAAAAAATAGAAAATCTCTAAAAATGAATGTATGACCTATGACTAAAAGTGGAAACAAATCTTCTTTTCTCACTATATTTTCCAAAAGCCGTCTGCTGCAGAGGCGTCAGAAAGCGTCTATATGAGGAAACGGGTTAATGAGCAAGGTCTCCTTGTTATACACCAATCTTTACTCTTTCCCACATACACCGTACCTTCAGCAGATGCCTTTGAAAACATGCCCACTAAAATATGGAAAATCTCTTCAAAGGGAAGTCTACTAATTGAATCAAGTTGAAAACATTGTGCTGAGTTTTTGTGATTGCCTTTTGTCTGTTGTTCATCGTTCGTCCGTCGTTAACACTCTTGAAGCCACTATTATCATCCAATCTTCATGAAACTTATTCAGTTAATATATCTGGCTGATATCTAGGCCAAGTTTGAATATGGGTCAAGTCGGGTCAAGAACTAGGTCACTAGGCCAATTTAAATGAAAATCTTGTAAACACTCTGTAAGCAGCCTTTTGGGCTTGAGCATGTTGAAACTTTGTCAGAATATTTGCCTGGCTAGGCTAAGTTATAATATGGGTCAGGTGCGGTCAAAACTAGGTCACAAGGCCAAATTGTAGACACTATAGAGACTGAATTTTTTACTTGATCGAGCAGCTTGAAGCTTTGTCAGAAAGTTTTGATGATATATAGGCCAAGTTCGAACATTGATCATGTCGAGTCAATAACTAGGTCACTAGGCCAAATTGAAGGAAAATCTCGTAAAAACACTCTGGAAGCCGTGTTTTTAGCTCACCTAAACATTTCAGCTTGTTAACACTCTACAGGCTACATTTTGCATCCAATCTTCATGAAAGTTTATCAGAACATTCATCTACATCAAATCTGGGCCATATGAGGTCAAAAACGAGGTCACCAAGTCAAATTGTAGGGAAATCTTGTTAACACTCTGGAGGCTACATTTTCAACTTGAGTATGTTGAAACTTTATCCGAATGTTTGTCTTGATGATATGTAGGTCAAGTTCGAACATAGGTCATGTCGGGTCAAAAAGTAGGTCACTAGGTCAAATTGAAGGAAAATCTTGTTAACACTGTAGAAGCCGCATTTTCATCTTGAGCATGTTGAAATGTTGTCAGAATGTTTGTCTTACAGATATCTAGGCCAAGTTTAAATATGGGTCATATTGGGTCAGAAACTAGGTCACTAGGCCAAATTGAGGGAAAATCTTGTTAATTCTGTAGAAGCCGCATGTTTTGTTTCAGCAGCTTGAAATTTGGTCAGAATGTTGAGCTGAATGATTTCTAGGCCAAGTTCGATTATGGGTTATGCCGGATTAAAAACTAGGTCACTAGGCTAAATTGAAGGGTAATCTTGTTAACACTCTGGATACTGCATTTTTAACTTGAGCATGATGAAACTTTATCGGAATTATTTTCTTGATGATATGTAAGTCAAGTTCGATCATGGGTCATGTTGGGTCAAAAAATAGGTCACTAGGTCAAATTGAAGGAGAATCTTGTTAACACTTTAGAGGCCGCATTTTTTTGAAATTTTGTCAGAATGTTTGTCTTAAAGATATCTAGGTCAAGTTCGAATATGGGTCATATTGGGTCAGAAACTAGGTTACTAGGTAAAATTGAAGGAACATCTTGTTAACTCTGTAGAAGACGCATTTTTTGCTACAGCAGCTTGACATTTAATGAGAATGTTTATCTAAATGATATCTAAGCCAAGTTTGAATATGGGTCATATCAGGTAAAAAAATATAGATCACTAGGCCAAATGAAGGAAAATCTTGTTAACACTGGAG
The DNA here is from genome assembly GCA_031761405.1 of Serripes groenlandicus. Taxonomy (NCBI): domain Eukaryota; kingdom Metazoa; phylum Mollusca; class Bivalvia; order Cardiida; family Cardiidae; genus Serripes; species Serripes groenlandicus. Next base: position 19,326,033 of record JASEVX010000008.1, on the reverse strand, counting down.
GTTTCATTCAGAATAATTGTCTTGATGTGTTTTGCATTGCAGTACATTGTATAATTAAGTTGAGCGATCCAGGGCCATCATGGCCCTTTTGTTATTTTTAGCATGTTTAAACTTTACCAGGATGTTTGTCTTGATGATATCTTGACCAAGTTCGAATATGCTCCAGTCAAAAAGTAGGTCACTAGGATAAATTGTAGAAAAATCTTGTTAACACTCTAGAAACCGCATCTTTGACTTGAACATGTTGAAAATTTGGTTTAGTTTAAACTTATTGGTCTTACATCGATTGCGAAACAAGCTTTTAAGCTTATATTAATCACGCTCAATATCTGTTTCCTGGATACTTAACCAGTGCTCGCGCCGTTTGTGGAAATATCCCAAAGGCAGAACCCGCTCATCACAGTATTCGAACTCTGGACCTTTGGTACAAGAGGGTGACGCTCTGCCTCTGTACCACTGTCATCCACAAAATTGAAAATTGAAATTGAAATTTTGTCAGAATATTTGTCTTGATGATAACAAGACTGAGGTTGAATATCGGTTGTGTCCGGTCAAAAACTAGGTCACTAAACCAATATTGAGAAAAGCACATTCTCAGGTGAGCGATCCAGGGCCTCATGGCCTTATTGTTTATTTATTTGTGTGCAACAAAACATTGCGGCTTCTTTGATCCTTTGCGTCATACGTTCATCTTGTATAGTATTATATAGTACATGTACACATTTAAGATTGATCTAACATGATATACTTGAATTAAAAAAAATAATGTTTTATTTGTCTTAATTCACTTATTATTAGTTTGTATTGTTTGTCATAATCATTAGTTTGTATTGTTTGTTGCACTTTTAAGTAGTATTTAAACTATTTATTGATGCGATTAAATAAAAGAATATTCCGGGGGTTTAATGATTTTTAGCTCGGCTTTTAGAAGAAAAGGCTAGCTATCCTACTTGGCGTCACACCTTGGTTAAGTTTTTTTGTTCCACCTCACTTTTAGCTCACCTGTGCACGAAGTGCTCAAGGTCAGCTATTGTGATCACATTTTGCCCGGCGTCCGTCGTTTGTGCGTCGTCAACAATTGCCTTGTTAATACTTTACTGGCTACATTTTGCTTCCGACATTCATGAAAGTTTATCTGAACTTTTATCTCCATCAAATCTTTAACAAGATCGTGACAAGATCGTAACTGGGCAATATGAGGTCAAAAAGTAGGTCACTAGTTCAGATTGAAGGAAAATATTGTTAACACTCTGGATGTTGCATTTTTAGCTCCACTGGCTGAAAGCCAGTCGAGCTTATGTCATGGCGAATTGTCCGTCGTGCGTGCGTCTGTGCGTACTTACCAGAGTACTCTTGTTGGGTAGTGTTTTTTCGTAAATCCCACCTACCACCCTTATAAGACACTTTGGTAGTTGTTTTATTTATATAATTGTCTAATGGGTATCTTATTAGCATATTAATGCTATTTATTCCGTAAAAGAACGATAATTACGGAATGAACCATGTGATCAAAGGAAAATACCCAACAAACGCCTTTTGGACGTACGTGCGTCTGTGCGTGCGTTAACTCTTTCCTTTAAACAACTTCTTCTCACTAACCACTTGGTCAATTTGGTTGAAACTTCATAGGAAGCATCCTCTCAATGTCCTCTCTTAAATTCCTTAAAAAAAATTTATCCATTCATAATTCTGATTTCCATGGCAACCAAAAGGAAAAAAATAGTGAAAAACTTTAAAAATCTTTTTCTCCGAAAGTGTCGGGCCGATTTTCAAATAATTTTGTAGAAATGTTCCATGGGTGACCCTTTATTTGATTCCTTCAAGAAATGTTGATTAGTTGAAAAACATGGCCGCCAGGGGGCGGGGATATTTTGCCTTATACAGCTATAGTGAAAACTTGAAAATTCTATCAGATTCCTTCAAGCCATGTTGATTGGTCTGAAAACATGGCCGCCAGAGGGCGGGGCTATTTTGCCTTATATGACCTGTAGAGAAAACTTAAAAAATCTTCTTCTCCGAAAGTGTTGCAGATTTTCAAATAATTTTGTAGAAATGTTCCTTGGGTGACCCTCTATCAGATTCCTTCAAGCCATGTTGATTGGTTAAAAAACATGGCCGCCAGAGGGCGGGGCTATTTTGCCTTATATGGCTAAAGAGAAAACTTCTTCTCCTCCAAAAGTGTCAGGCCGAATAATTTTGTAGAAATGTTCCTTGGGTGCCCCTTTATTAGATTCCTTCAAGAAATGTTGATTGGTTGAAAAACATGGCCGCCAGGGGGCGGGGCTATTTTGCCTTATATAGCTTGTATACGACTGTATCATTTTTACCCGGCGTATTTACAAACGTCGTCTGCTAAAAAGTCGCCAGGTTACGACTGTATCATTTTTACCCGACGTATATTCAAAAGTCGTCTGCTAAAGACGTGTCAGACGACGACTGTATCAAGTCTACCCGTCTTATTTACAAACATCGTCTACTAAAGAGATGTCAGATGACGACTGTTTCAATTTAACCCGTCGTATTTACAAACATTGTCTACTAAAGAGATGTCAGATGACGACTGTTTCAATTTAACCCGTCGTTTTTACAAACGTCGTCTACTAAAGAGTCCCAAGATGACGACTGTATCATTTTTACCCGTCGTATTTACAAACATTGTCTACTAAAGAGATGTCAGATAACGACAATCAATTTTACCCGTCGTATTTACAAACGTCGTCTGCTTAAGAGTCCCAAGATGACGACTGTATCAATTTTACCCGTCGTATATACAAACGTCGTTAGCTAAAGAGTTGCCAGATGACGGCTGGATCAAGTTTACTCGTCGTATATATAAACGTCGTTTGTCAAAGCGTCGCCAGATGATGACTATCATAAGCCCGTTTTGAAAAGAAAAGGATCGTATTATAGTTCTACCTGCGGCGGGCGGGCGTTCGGCGTCCAGTAGGTTGTCAGCTCAATAACTTAAGAAGCCTTTATCTAATCATCACCAAATTTGGAATGTGTATTGGGATAATATATCGGACAAGTTTGATAACTAGCCATATCGCTTTAGTCAATCGAGAGTTATCGCCCTTTAATTATAGAAATTAAATGACCTTAGCTGTCGATGCGCCATAACACAATATACATTCAGAGTGTCTGCTCTCTGAATTTGCCCTATAATGTACAACCAATTATCACTATACTTTATTGGTATAAATAAAAATAAAAAGGATAGGCGCTCTTGTTACCCGTCGTATTTACAAACGTCGTCTGCTAAAGAGTCACCAGATGACGACTGTATTAAGTTTACCCGTCGTATTTACAAACGTCGTCTGCTAAAGAGGTGTCAGATGACGACTGTATCAATTTTACCCGTCGTATTTATAAACATCGTCTGCTAAAGAGTTGCCAGGTGGAGGACTGTATCAATTTTACTCATCGTCTGCTAAAGTGGTGTTAGGTGACGACTGTATCAATTTTACCGGTCGTATTTACAAAAGTCGTCTGCAATAGAGTCGCCAGATGACGACTGTATCAAGTTTACCCGTCGTATTGACAAACGTCGTCTGCTAAAGAGTCGTCGGATGACGACTGTATCAAGTTTACCCTTTCGTTTTTACAAAAGTCGTCTGCAATAGAGTCGCCAGATGACGACTGTATTTACAAACGTTGTTTGCTAAAGAGGTGTCAGATGACGACTGTATCAAATAAAGAGTGAGAATAGACAGAAATCCGCGTGAGACGGGGGATTTGCTTATTCATTTTCTACTGTACGCCATTCCATTCGGCTATTTACGAACATCTATGATGTGCGAGATAAGACGCCCTTTAACTCGGCTATTTACGAAAACCGAATGTACAAGTTTAGTCGAGATGCTCCTATGGCCATACAAAAGACTACGGATCTTCAAACACGAGTATTCGGTGCAAATTGCAGATGGCTGCTTTACCCCATTGGAGGAAAACGAATGAAGCTTGTCGCATTGAATGTTGGCTGAGCTGGGGTTCGAACTCGCCACTTATACAACGTTTAAAACCCGTTTCCAATTGCAGACTCATGCTGGCGCATCTGTGACAGACGACCTAATCCGAAATGAAAAATTGCTCATAATGTTTTACGTTTGTCACAATATTTCAACTCTACACTTTCATTTGAAGAAATGTCCATGTATTTCTCCAGAATATTTCAATGCCGTCTGCTGCAGATTTGCTGTATGTGGGAAAGGGTTAGGTATCTTTATTTTACACCGATTATGAAGCTCTAACAACATATATTAGAATATTCAAACCAAGAGTCAAGTTGGAAAATCCCTGAGGCTCTCCTCAATGACTATGGGTTTCGAACCTAGGACCTTTCAATCACGATGTCGTTACTCAAGCTATGATTCAAAGACGTTATTAATATATTTAAGCCACCGGCCAATAATGTAAATCTATAGTTTGTGTCCAACAAAATGCAATCAATTCTAATTTGCTTGCCATGTGGTTGTTATGAAACAAAAGATATGTGTAGATAAAAATCAGACTACTTGAATGATTGATGCTAAGGGTTATGCTCTTTATTTCTTATCAACAACAGTGTGTTCACCATTTCATATTTACAATGTATATTGAATAAATTCGATCTGTTGCTTTGTTTTATGCCGGTTTCAACATTATTTCAGTTATCATACGTCGGAGTTCACGTATTTAGGATCCCTGTGTTAACAATCAGTACTAGGCTGGGAAATGAGCCTTAACCAAATATTTTTTTCTGAATTATTCATATCGTTTGCAAAAGAAAAATACAGATTTCATCCTCAATTACGAATTTTTCAAGACAGTTAGTGCAAATCCTCTTTTCTCTTAGAAGACTATTAACCTTAATATATACATATAGTTTGTGATCCGAACACATCAATAGTTAAATAATTATTATATTCCACATTTAAAAGTGATTTAAATTGTATATGATAACGTGTTTCACTAGAATAAATTGAAGCATTATGCCAATCTTAACTTATTTATGTTTCCAATATCATGTGAGATTCAGACACGTAACCAAATGATAAATAAATCTTCTAACAATATAACATTATTTTGAATATCTATGGGGTTAATCTTCACCAGTACTTTTAGAAATATAACAAAATACTCCATGCATAAAGGTAATCGAACACATTTACCTAAAACCATTTGATTGCAAGTGATTTTATTAACTCCAAGAAATAGTTAACAAGCTGAGATGTGTGTCTCTTCAAGAAAATCTCTGAATCTCCATAGCTCTGTAGCATAGTTTACTAACTGTTTGTGTGTCGCTTAAAGAATATCTCTGTATCTCCATGGCTCCGCCCCGTAGTATAATATTGGTTCTATCGTTGTATCAAATGTTTGAATATAGTCACTGTAATCCCGGGCTCCAAAACGAGGAGGTTTAGCACGGCGACAGTTTACTGACTTTTTAGCCTTCACTGCTAGACATAAAAACGTTTTAAACCATTTCACTTTCGGGGTTTAAAGTAAAACGCATGTAATTGTTAAATGAATGTATCGAAATGGGCTAATTGAAAAGGTACTTTTTTTTCTTTTTTATCAAAAGACCACCATTTCTTAACACATTCTGTTTTTTTAGCTTTACGGATATACCAACCGTATTTGAAGTCTTCTATTGAATTTATTTGTCTCCGTAATCGTACGACTGTATCAGCTAGGCTTGCTAAATCATCTAAGGACATTCAAGCTATAATATTAGGAATATAAGTGGTTGTAAAAATCCCGAGTTACATTTATTTCTAACAGGGGAACAAATGGCCAACTTTAATCTTGTCGACGGGTAAATTTAGTCAAACAAGGGAAGTAACTAGTACGGGAATCTTCTACTTTTACGCAAGCGTTATTACTCTTGTGAATACAGAAAAGAAAGGGTAACCGACCTTCCTGAATCATCGGATGGATTTTGATAAATCTGACGTTACAGACAGTGTTGGGGAGGGTTTGTCCCATTTGTCGCCATGCCATACTTCCAGTGATGCTCGCCTGAAAGACCCGGTTAGATTCCCAGTAGTATTATACCAAAGACTTTGAAAGATGGCAGTAGTGGCTTCCCTTCTTCGCGCTTTGGGTTGCGCTGACTGGTACACGTGTGTGTGTGTGTGGTAAAATATAACTGCAGACATGATTATCTCCCTAGAAAATCTGATATAACTGAATCACGGTTGAAAGTGTCTTAAAACACCATCCAATTTAATTTCATTCAATAATTGCTCTTTCATTTATAGAGGTTTTCGAATCTATTTTTACTAAATGGTTTCAAAGTTTTCTGCTGCAGGTTTGTTGAATGTGGAAAAAGGGTTAAAGAAACATGGGCATTAGTAGCGCTACTGTTATAGATTTGTGTCCGAAGATGCTTCTATTACTTGTAGGCGGACAAAACCAAGCAACAGACTAATGATGACATATATACTAGGTATAAGACATGTCCCGGTGGGCCGTTATTTAACATCCTGAACTGTCAATCCAGGGTCCGGGGTTCAAATCCCGGTCCAGGTTTTGGGCTAATTGACGTGGTTTGGATGTACCCAATCCAACTAAGGTAATGTACGTGTCCTTTCCAGCGTAAAGGGATCTCGTGTGTACATCGGTGTTACACGTTGAGTGTATCGTATGAGGCGCCGTTTTACTATTTATTCCTTATTTTTTGATATCAGGAATTGGATTTTTTGATATCAGAAAATCATTTTTTGATATCAGAAAATCGATTTCTTGATATCAAGAAATAAGGTGTATTTTCTGATATCAAAAAATCGATTTTCTGATATCAAAAAATTATTTTCTGATATCAAAAAATATCGAGAAATATGCTCTATTTTTATGAGGCGCCGTTTTACTATTTATCCCTTATTTTTTGATATCAAATATTCGAATTCCTGATATCAAAAAATCGATTTCTTGATATCAAGAAATAAAGAGTATTTTTTGATATCAGAAAATCGATTTTCTGATATCAAAAAATCAATTTTTTGATATCAGGAATTCGATTTATTGATATCAGAAAATATTCACTATTTTCTGATATCAAGAAATTGATTTCCTGATATCAAAAAATGATTTTCTGATATCAAAAAATCGAATTCCTGATATCAAAAAATATCAAGAAATATGCTCTATTTTACCTTATCAGATGATTTTCTGATATCAAGAATTCGAATTCCTGATATCAGAAAATGAATATTTGATATCAGAAAATGTATTTCTTGATATCAGAAAATCGTCAGTATTTTTTGATATCAGAAAATAGATTATTTGATATCAGAAAATGGATTTCTTGATATCAGAAAATCATTTTCTGATATCAAGAAATCCATTTTCTGATATCAAGAAATGTAAATGATTTTTTGATATCAAGAATTCGAATTCCTGATATCAGAAAATGAATATTTGATATCAGAAAATGGATTTCTTGATATCAGAAAATCGTCAGTATTTTTTGATATCAAAAATTCGATTTCTTGATATCAGAAAATCATTTATATTTCTTGATATCAGAAATTCCATTTTTTGATATCAGAAAATCATTTTCTGATATCAAGAAATCCATTTTCTGATATCAAATAATCTATTTTCTGATATCAAAAAATACTGACCATTTTCTGATATCAAGAAATACATTTTCTGATATCAAATATTCATTTTCTGATATCAAGAAATTGATTTCCTGATATCAAGAAATTGATTTCCTGATATCAAAATATCGATTTTCTGATATCAAAAAATGAATTTTTGATATCAGAAAATCGATTTTTTGACATCAGGAATTCGATTTTTTGATATCAGAAAATATTCATTATTTTCTGATATCAAGAAATTGATTTCCTGATATCAAAAAATGATTTTCTGATATCAAAAAATCGAATTCCTGATATCAAAAAATATCAAGAAATATGCTCTATTTTACCTTATCAGATGATTTTCTGATATCAAGAATTCGAATTCCTGATATCAGAAAATGAATATTTGATATCAGAAAATGTATTTCTTGATATCAGAAAATCGTCAGTATTTTTTGATATCAGAAAATAGATTTTTTGATATCAGAAAAATCGATTTTTTGATATCAGAAAATGAATTTTTGATATCAGAAAATCAATTTTTTTATATCAGGAATTCGATTTTTTGATATCAGAAAATCATTTTTTGATATCAGGAAATCAATTTCTTGATATCAGAAAATAGTGAATATTTTCTGATATCAATAAATCGAATTCCTGATATCAAAAAATTGATTTTCTGATATCAAAAATTCATTTTCTGATATCAGAAAATCGATTTTCTGATATCAAAAAATACTCTTTATTTCTTGATATCAAGAAATCGATTTTTTGATATCAGGAATTCGAATATTTGATATAAAAAAATAAGGGATAAATAGTAAAACGACGCCTCATAAAAATAGAGCATATTTCTTGATATTTTTTGATATCAGGAATTCGATTTTTTGATATCAGAAAATCATTTTTTGATATAAGGAAATCAATTTCTTGATATCAGAAAACGAATATTTGATATCAGAAAATGTATTTCTTGATATCAGAAAATCGTCAGTATTTTTTGATATCAGAAAATAGATTATTTGATATCAGAAAATGGATTTCTTGATATCAGAAAATGATTTTCTGATATCAAAAAATGGAATTTCTGATATCAAGAAATATAAATGATTTTCTGATATCAAGAAATCGAATTTTTGATATCAAAAAATCCATTTTTTGATATAAAAAAATACTGACGATTTTCTGATATCAAGAAATACATTTTCTGATATCAAATATTCATTTTCTGATATCAGGTATTCGAATTCTTGATATCAAAAAATCATTTACATTTCTTGATATCAGAAATTCCATTTCTTGATATCAGAAAATCATTTTCTGATATCAAGCAATCCATTTTCTGATATCAAATAATCTTTTTTCTGATATCAAAAAATACTGACGATTTTCTGATATCAAGAAATACATTTTCTGATATCAAATATTTATTTTCTGATATCAAGAATTCGAATTCTTGATATCAGAAAATCATCTGATAAGGTAAAATAGAGCATATTTCTTGATATTTTTTGATATCAGGAATTCGATTTTTTGATATCAGAAAATCATTTTTTGATATCAGGAAATCGATTTTCTGATATCAGAAAATACTCCTTATTTCTTGATATCAAGAAATCGATTTTCTGATATCAAAAAATGATTTTCTGATATCAAAAAATCGAATTTCTGATATCAAAAAATAAGGGATAAATAGTAAAACGGCGCCTCATACTATTTTACCTTATCAGATGATTTTATGATATCAAGAATTCGAATTCCTGATATCAGAAAATGAATATTTGATATCAGAAAATGTATTTCATGATATCAGAAAATCGTCAGTATTTTTTGATATCAAAAAATAGAGTTTTTGATATCAGAAAATCAATTTTTTGATATCAGGAATTCGATTTTTTGATATCAGAAAAGAGTGAATATTTTCTGATATCAATAAATCGAATTCCTGATATCAAAAAATTGATTTTTCTGATATAAAAAATTCATTTTCTGATATCAAAAAATACTCTTTATTTCTTCGATTTTTTGATATCAGGAATTCGAATATTTGATATAAAAAAATAAGGGATAAATAGTAAAACGGCGCCTCATAGTATCGCACCAGGATTCCTGTTTTCCCTTATAGCCGAGCCCCAGTAGTTCAGTAGGTAACAACAAGGGCTGTCAATCCAGGGGTTGTAAGTAAGAACCCCCTTTCTGACAACATGCTTTCTGACGTTTGACAAAAGTCAATGTGACAAGCGTCATTCGTCTTCCACCGACAGGTTAATAGTCTGTGGAAAAGCAGCCGGTTGCTTGGAAAGACTGTTGTATGGAGTACTGATGTGAGAAATACATGGGCAGGTGAACTGGCCGTCGTGATTGATATGACATTGTTGAAAACGGCATTAAACCCCAATCAATCCATCAACCTGGTCTCTTAAAATGATGTTCACCTGTCAGTGTTCTATATCAAACTGGACTTACAATATATCAGTGTTTTCAGTCAATACAAACTACATAAACATAAGTCAATTACATTTAGACTTACCTTGAAGTCAATGCCGGAAAGTACAAAGTGGACATATACCTTTCAGCGCCAAAATTCATAAAGTAGAGTATTCCATGTTTAGATTCGGTCGGTTACATTGTTCGTGTATGAAGAGTGTTGGACTACTTTCATAACTTAAATGCAAACAATGCTGATTTCAGGTGAGACAGCTTGTGACAGTACTGTTGCAGAAACTCAATATTGGCATTGGCGCCGAAAGAGTCGAACTCGACAATTCGCAATAATGTTGGCGTAATACCTTCAGTACAAGCGCTTTTTCAAGGTAATCAAAGTTGTAGAAGAAGCGCCAAAAGCAGTTCGTATCAAGAGAATGTGAAACGGGCATAATGTGATTGGCTAGAACGGAATGATCAGTGCTTATTATCATAAGGCTAATCCTTTGGGTTGCCCGGTGCTTAACACAGACAATCGACAATATTATAGACACCATTTTATTGACGTAAACTACATGGTTTCTAGTGAAACAACACATCATAGTTATACTAATGAAAAATAATAAACTAAGTATATTACGAAAATTTAGTAAATATATATACATGGCCAATACTAAACGCGAATCTAATACAGTACCATAGACGGATAGAAATCCGAAAAGGGTGCTATTTTAAATCCACAAAATAAGCAATCTAAGTTTAGTCAATTTGTACGAATTAATATTAATTAAACTTTTCTCGAATATTATATATCACATATCAACTATTGAAATTATACTATATGTATTGCTATACAATTGTTTATTATGTATATGTTGCAACAGTAAACTGTAATGCAAATAAAGAACTTGAACTTGTTATATATATAATACCCAAAAAAAACATATAATTAATTACAATAAACATGAAATATACACAAAATCGAATGTTGATCATTCAAAATAGAAAAATACTTCCTCAATACTACTAATAATTTATAGAAGAGTAGCATGTTAAATAATATGATGTAAGTCTTTATGGTGATTCAAAAGTCTTCCTAAGTAAATCAAAATAAACAAAGGATCTCTTTATAAACTAACTAGCCAATCAGAGAGCAAGCTGCTACCACTACCTTTGTTTGATTAGTAAAAGTCGATACATTTTACTATTTAAGAGATTCATGCAATTAGGTTTTAGCGAACTAAACAAATCAAGAAATATCTTTTAATTCGAGAAGAATTTTCAGTAAATGTGGATCAACTACTAAAACGAGAAAATGACTTTATTTAATGCTGATATTGTGATGACACTTTAGCATTAGCGTCTGCTGCATGTCTTATCGGGACGAATGATCCCGAATAGCTTGAACTAAAAATATATCACAACTTTAAACAATCACATCCTAAATATTTTCGAGGCATTTACATTTGGGTTTTTCTAATAACAACTTGTCCTCAAATGTGAATTCTGAAAAGCATTTAAAAATATAGTCGCCTGCTCCTGCCCGGCGACTCATAACTCTGATTGAGCATAAACCTTTAGGCTTATACATACCCATTATATAGTGTATAATATATCATGTACACGCATCTGAAGGTGTATAAGCCTTTAAGCTTCTATATACCCATTAGATAGTGTATACTATATCATGTACACGCATCTGAAGGTGTATAAGCCTTTAAGCTTCTATATACCCATTAGATAGTGTATACTATATCATGTACACGCATCTGAAGGTGTATCAGCCTTTAAGCTTCTATATACCTATTATATAGTGTATAATATATCACGTACACGCATCTGAAGGTGCTGATATTTTCAAGAGACAGAGTTATATACCAGGGAGTCCAAGTGCGATACCCTAGCATATTTTAGATTTCTGGCTGTAAATAAAAGGTGCTGTCCATCAATATGAGTAATATCTATGGAAGCACTTTTTTTAATGCATGTTCCTAGGTAAAATAAATTTGTCTGTCTGTCTTTCATTAAATCTTTTCGAATCATTTTGTCATTATTTCACTAATTTCTGTAGAAAGCACTTAAATGTTTAAAGTTAAGGATATTATGGCAAATTTCAAGGATCAAGATTTTCGGTCTTGGGAAGACGACATTGATTTAGATTTGTTGTTAGGTGAATACACAGATGATGGTCCTTGAAATATTTGCAGCGTATAGAAGCACCAGTCCCATTTAATTGTTTTCGTAATGTTTGATGTGGGGTTAGCATTACGACTGACTTGCTGATGTCAGGATAAATGGACCGGTAGTACTGGTTAAGTTCCCAGGAAACAGTGATATAACTGAACAATTGTTGAAAGCGGCGTGAAATACAAAATAATCAATCAATGGTAATGCTTGATCAATACATGTACACAGGTGAGCTGAAAAACAGGAGACATACAACAAAAGAAATTTAAATTAGTCAACTTTTAATAGCAGCATTTAATCTAATAGTATGTAAATATATTACAAGACGAATGTTTGACGCAAAGCATCAAAGAGAAGCGCAATAGTTCGTTGCACATGAAGAAATAAGAAAAAAGAACATTTAAATCCACAAACATTAGACAAATTAAATCTGTAGGCATTAATGCTGATATCGGTATTTGAAGACATAAGTTTTATGTAGGATATTTAACCTGGTAGGGTCTGTGTTGTAAGTAAATGAGATGATTTAGAGTTAAACTTATCATGAAAAGTGACATATGATACTAAAGATAAATAGACAAGAGGTTATGATAAATTTCAATTTGTACCAAAAACAATCAACTATTTGTATTGAACACACGCCCTGTTATGATAATGTTTTGTCTAATAATGCTGACATACAGAAAATCTGTTTTTGGTTTGTATCGGTAAGTCATGATAGTGAATAAGGGTTTAACCATTTCCCACATAAAAATCTGCAGTAGACGACTTTGAAATTATTAATTACAACATATAAACAATCTCTATAAATGATCGTATGATTATTTAAAAGTGTTGAAATTATTGTGGCAAATGCAGATATTGCTCATTATGAGAAATTTCTCCTTTTGCCACACTGATTTTAATGCTGTTTAACCTGAAATTAGACTTTGAAATCCTCAAGTACAAAACATAGAAAATCTCTATAAATGATAGTAATAACTGAAAAGATGTCAACTCATGTCGTGATAAGCATTCAGAAATTCAAGGAAACGTATTTCAATGTTCACCTTATCCGAAAAACTGACAAGAGAGAAAATGTGGGCATGTCTACAATGTTCGCACAGTCAACATTAATCCTAAAGCGGCCAATGTTATACTGGTGAGTTTTTAAATGAAACAATCAATGTACAATTCAATGGGTGGGTAAAGTCAATACAGTGTCACGTGTCAAGGCGGGAAGGTTAGATTTTTTAACGTGGTAAAAAAAAAATACGTAAATTGGACATACTTTGTTATAGATGGTTAATTTGACACAAATATTGTTTATGAATGTGTTTATGAATGTGTCAGATAGCGTTTGGCAATTGTGCTAGAGAATTCGTAGAGAATGAGCGTGCAAAGCGGTGTTTTTGGAACTGTGAGATATGAATAAGAGTGGGCGGGGTAATAGTGTAAAACGGACTAGAGTAAGTGATTCCAGTGGAGACGAAATAAACACACCCAAAGAGAGACCGTAGACAAAGTGAACAACTGCGGTCGTCACATAAACCAGGACAAAGAAACAATTTGAGCGTAAGTGATATCATTAATGAAGCAAATTCAGTATTATATGAAGATACCGCTACAGTATTTGAGATAAGGGAAACCCCCGATACACAAACTGGACAAGGGTCAGGCACGGACCCAAGCCTGAGTAAACATCATAGTACTAAAGAATGTACTAATACAAACATCAATCCGACATCATTCAAAGTGTTCCAAAAAGACCAAGTTCAAGGTTATAACGTGACAGAAAAATTTATGTAATTTCCAACATAATCACGAATGTAGCAAAACAAAAACATAAACAAATCAAATCAACCCAGGGAAAACATGTCCTCCAAAGTAAAGACCAACAACACTGGAGCGTCAAATACGGTAAACATATAGGGACCGATGGCAGCAAAGGGCAACCAGGCATCCCAGATGTTTTGGCCGCCATCGCTAAGCTACAGCTACAAGTAACTGATGTTGATGAACGACTTAAAACCTTGACTGTATTAGAACAGAAAGTAGATAATCTAGACAGAGATATCAAAGGTCTGTGGAAGCACATACATGATAATGAGAATAAAACACAGGAAAGGGTGACGAGTTTAGAGGAAAAGCTAGATGATTCTGTGTCTATGTCCGCAGGCTTAAGCTCAGATGCCATCGATCATGTACAAAGAGAAAATAAACTATTGAAAGATCAAGTAACATACCTACAATCACAGAGCATGAGAAATAATCTTATTTTTGGAAATATCCCTGAAAGTGTCAACGAGAATCCTAGTGATACAGAAATAATACTCAGAAATGTTCTGAAAACAAAATTAGAAATCGCAGAAGATATAGTAATGCACATGAAAATGGAGAGAGTACATAGAATGGGACCCAGAAATGATCCTACTAATCCGATCCGAACCAAGACGGATAGTGTGTAAATTTAACCAGTTTCAAGATCGCGAAGCCGTTCGTAAAAGAAGTGTTAAGTTAAAGGGTACAGATCTTTTCATTACAGAACAATTTCCATATGAAATAAATCAGATCCGAAAAGAACTGTGGCCAAAAATGAAAGAAGCTAGAAACAAGAATCAAACCGCATGGATTAGTTACGACACGCTATACATTAACGGAAAACCAGTGAAAACGGACTAGGGGTTGTTGAGGGGTGAACTAAAGTGCTTAGTGTGGAATTGTCATGGTTTAACCTGCAACAAACGTTCTGATGAAGATTTCCACAAATTGATAACAGAAAACCATATCATCATTCTGACTGAGTCATGGGCAAGTAAGGACAGTAATTTGAACTTAGATGGATACACAAGTTATAATCTGTATAGAAACTATAGGCACAAAAGAGCTAGACGTAACAGTGGGGGTATAGTAATATATTGTAGAGACGATATTAGCAGAGGGGTTTCAATTGTTAAAAATGTCCATAATTCATTGGTTTGGATAAAATTTGACAAATATTTTTTCAAAATATCAGAAGATGTATTTCTTTGTGCCGTGTACATATTGCCCGAAAATTCGCCGATTGTAAGGCTGTTTGATTGCGATCTTTTTGAAAATTTACAAAATGATATAACATACTTTGAAAACAAGGGGAAAGTTATTCTTTCTGGCGAATTTAATGCCCGTACTGCATGTAAAAATGATTTCATTGTATGCGATTGTACCTTTAAAACCGATATCAACGAGTATGTCCCTGACAAACAATTAATGAGATATTCCCAATATAAGGGCAGTAACTCTTATGGGAATAAATTAATAGAATTATGTAAGGCAAACACATTGCGCATTGTGAACGGACGGTTGTATGACGATTTTCAGTTGGTAGGGTCACTTACACGAGTAGCCAGGGGGCTAGTACTATAGATTATGTGCTCACTAACGAATCTTCATTTTCATTGTTGTCGCATTTTGCTGTAGGAGATTTTAATGAATATAGCGATCATGCCCCGATACGCTTTAACCTAAATTTCAACAGTAAAGTGCAACCAGATCATGAACGTTGCTACATGCGTGAACGTTTAAGCTGGGGCAGTGTGCATAAGGAAGCATTTAGATCAGGCCTAATACCCAATCTACCAAACTTTAACCATATTCTGGCGTACAATTGTAATAATACAGATTCTTTAGTTACTTCCTTTTCCAACATAATCACGAATGTAGCAGATCCTCTTTTTAAGAAAATGTCACGTATATCAAATTGTTTCGAGGACCGATACAAACATTTAGACAAGAAATGGTTTGATAATGAGTGTAAATCGGCTCGACACAACTATCACACTACTTTACGTAATTATAACATGGATAAATCAGCTACGAACCACCAGTTATTAATTAAGGAACGTAGAAATTATAAGGGTTTGTTGAGAAAAAAACAGCGGCGTCAAAAATACAACCAATCTGCAGCATTCGAAAATCTAAAGAAAAGTAACCCTCGCCAATTCTGGAGATTTTTTAAATCTCAGACTAATCTTGCTGATCGCAACATTTCACAGGAAGAATTTAAAAAATATTTTACCGGTGCGTTTCAAGCAGATGTATCGTCTACAGGAAATACATTGGCTGAAGATTTTTGTGTTTCCCACGATTTTAGTAATCTAACCCCTTCCTACACGGAGGTACTCACTTGTATCAAGTCACTGAAGCGTAACAAATCATGTGGAAGTGATGGACTTCTTAACGAGTATTTTTTAGAGTCATGTGACATATTAGCGGGCCATATTACCGAAGTCTTTAACATAATATTAAATACAGGCTCATTTCCTGAATCATGGACGAAAGGTATTATAGTACCGATCCACAAGAAAGGATCAAGATCAGACGTTAATAATGATAGAGGTATGACCCTTCTCAGCAATTTCGGCAAGTTATTCACGAGCATATTAAATACACGTCTAACTGAATGGTGTTCAGAGTACGGGAAATTATCAGATGCTCAATTCGGGTTTCGTAAAGGGCGATCAACTGTCGATGCAATGTTTATACTCCACTGTTTGGTACAGAAATATTTGAGTAAAGGTAATCGTTTATATGCCGCGTTCGTTGACTTTCGTAAATGTTTTGATAGTATTTATAGGAATGGGCTGTGGCTTAAATTGTTCAATATGGGAGTAGATGGTAAACTTTTGCGCATTATTCGTTCGATGTATAGGTCCGTTAAATCGTGCGTGCGACACTGTAACGAATACTCAGAGTACTCAGCGGTGGGCCTTAGGCAAGGGGAGACAATTTCACCAATATTATTCAGTCTCTTTATCGAAGACCTTGAGATGTCCTTACAATCCAATTTTGATAGTGGTCTATCTATCCAAGACTTGTGTATAATCACTCTGTTATTTGCTGATGATATGATAATTGTTGCCGAAAATGAGATTGATTTACAACGCTCATTAAATAATTTAAACCAGTACTGCGATAACTGGAAACTCGACGTGAATACAGACAAGACCAAGATCGTGGTTTTTAGAAAACGTGGTAAATTAAAATCAAATGAACGCAGATAACCCAATTGAAATAGTCAACGATTTTAATTACGTAGGATGTACTTTTAATTTCACGGGTTCTTTCACACTTAATAACCAGATGTTGTACGGGAAAGGTCTTAAAGCTATGAATGTTTTACTTTCAAACCTGAAACGTTATAACACATCTCCAAAAGTAGCACTACAGTTATTCGATGCCTTTGTTACCCCTATACTCTATTATGGTTGCGAAGTCTCTGGGTTTACAAATGCAAACACTCTGGAAAAACTACATTTAAAATTTTGTAAAAGGATTCTTGGGGTAAGACAGTCTACATGTAACGCGGCAGTGTACGGGGAGTTAGGTAGATATCCTCTTTATATTAATCGCTATGTAAGAATTTTACAATACTGGTTTAAACTTATACATACCGATAATCTAATACCATCGTCAATTGCTCAGGATGCCATGCTCGAAAAAAATAATTGGTTCACTAAACTACGTAATCTTTTAAGTAGCCGTGGCTTTGCTTACGTTTGGGACAACCCGTGCTCAGTGAACGCTAAACATTTTACTAATATATTTAAACAAAGGTTAATCGACACATTTTTACAAAAATGTTATCAAGATATTGAGATTGGGCGCACTCTTAGTACATTATATATGCATTTAAAATCCGATTTTGGTCTGGAAAGCTATCTAAACTTAAGTATTACTAGAAATTTACGCGTTGGTCTCACCAGAATTCGAACATCAGTCCATAAATTACGAATAGATACCGGTAGGTTTGCTGGTGAAAGAGTAGATCGACACGAACGTTTATGCACGTACTGCCAAATGGGCGAAATGGAAGATGAATTCCATTTTATCCTACAATGTCCATACTATTTAGATATTAGATTCAAATTTGTAAAAAAGAAATATTGGAAAAACCCAAATATTTTAAAGTTAGTTTAGCTTTTAAAAACCAATAATAAGGGTGACCTTATCAACCTTTGTAAATTTATTACCTTTTCTTTTCATAAACGCAACAATGATGTGCTTTGATATATATGTATTGTATGTATGTTGATATGTTTAATTTCCTTTCTTTACCAAACTATACACGATGAAATATAGAAACGTATGTAAATGGCATACTTTAGTTTCTGTACGTCTTTGACATTGTTTGGATATGATAATACGATATGTGGCAGCATGCATATGTGTATGTAAATAAAGTGATATGATATGCCATATGTCTCTTTTACTACATATTCATCTGCATGGTATAGTTGGCTATTACCTTTTTAAAGCTTCTAATATGACAAAGCAGTTTGTCCTCCAAATTTATATTGAGACCATTCTTTCATTGATACACATATATATAATTTGTTCTTGTATATTTGTAAATGATCATAAACTTTGTAAAGTTTGAGTCAATAAAATATTCTGATTCTGATTCTGATTCCTAAAGCGGCCAATCTTATACTGGTGAGTTTTTAAATGAAACAATCAATGTACAATTCAATGGGTGGGTAAAGTCAATATTTTGTTAACCATTTCCTTACAACATATGCATTTTAAAGCTGCTGCAGCAGACGACTTTTGAAAACATTGTGACAAAAGGAGAAATTGCTCACGAGGAATTGATCATTTTGCTACAATGTTTTCTACCTTATGCCCATAAATTAGACCTTTATTTAGCAAGATGTTCCATTTTTTACATAATGAACAGATTTGTTGTACGTGGGTAAGGCTTAAAATTGGAACTAGTTAACAAAATTAAAAACGTTAAACCAGTGCATGAAAATTTACTTGAAATTATTTCTCAAACTGTAAAATCATGGCTTTATATTCATAATAAGAGTACTTTTATATTACAAACATTTAAAGTCATTTGTTTGTTAAGCAAAGATATGTAAAAGAACATTTATAGAACATTTTAAGACGCACTATTTTGTTAACCCTTTCCCACATACAACAATTATGCAACAAATGTCTTTCACAAAATGTACCGGTATTTAAAACAAAGGACACTCTCTTTAATTGAAAGAACAATCATAATTATAATTGAATAAAATTGAAAACAATTCTACTTCCGCCACAATGTTTCCAAAACATATTTGCTGCAGAGGCGCCTGAAAGTGACTATTTGTATGAAATACAGTTCAGTTAATCCGATCACATTTTGTTTGTAAGATACAGAAGATTTCATTTTATTTAAGTTTTATGGAAGTTCACATCGCATCCGTGATATAACATGTCGGCTAGTCAAAATACACCGAAATCGTGTTTACCGCGATATTCTTGAAGGTGAGACTGTTACAGCGAAAAACAACAAATCAGATTTTCTGTGGTTTAAATCTTTTCATGTCTGCATTTTGCGATGCCAATTGTACTCAAAATTAACTTTGAATCAAGTATGTACAATCATAGACGAAACTTTCAGCGATATTTGCGAAAAACAAAATGCATAAATGATTGAAAATAAAAGACGATCGATAACGCCAAAAAACAACTATTTGAAGAGCGACAGACGAAGTTTTCCTCACGCAACATAGCAAAATAGAAAGATATTATACTGAACATGAACGTCAGATTAATAAAAACAAAGCAAATGAATAGTTAGGATGATTGAAAATTGAGATTCCATTTATGTGAAAAAAAGATAAAAATGAAAAACTATACTTAGACTATAGATGAATGGTACCGTCTTTTGTTTAAGCTCCTAACTTAATTCGGGAACCAGAGTCGGTCCGCGCCCGCTTACGAAATTTACAAACTGGACTTATTTTTGATCGGTTTTAAACGCGTTGGTGAATACGAACGAAATCTAAAACGCCGGGAATCCAAAAATTGAACTAAATATTTAGATTTAGATTTAGTCAAACAACTAAATTGAAAAGTTTGGTGAATACGGGCCATTCCCTAATTACTGCCCTAATATATCATAGGATGTAAGGAACCAAACTACATTTAGCGCTTTTTTTTTGTTTCTGGTTTGAGATGATATTGAAGAAATAAAGTGTATGCGGCAGGTAACCAATTCAACAGAATGGTTCGCTTTTTTAATGTTTAGACTAGATACAGTATGAATTTCGCTTAACTAAAAATGTACATACTAAAAATGTACATACACTAAATTAGTATACCGGCCTTAATTTGTAAAACTCACACATGTATATAGATTGTAAAAGGCATGTTTTAAAAGTCATTAACCTTAAATCAATATACTTAGTAAGGACAAAGAGAAATCCCGATATGTGGTCACACCGGCAGGTCTAAATATCTCCTTGTGTTAAATTTCAAAGCATTCCTACAGGAAGCGGCTTCCAACAAAGATGCAGACAAACCAACTTCTTAATTACAACTGTGATATGCACTTTGTAAATACAACCGTATAATAATGCACTCTAATACAACTTAACAATGTACACTTCATAAATAAGACTGAATGACTTTTCTGCCATTCCTTAAATTTTGGTAAAAGGATGAATTGCTTATAATGAGCTAATTATCTCTATTAAAAACTGTAAATTTCTCCTTTTTGGAATGTTTTAAGACGCTCAACATTCACTAATATAAGGATTGAGGACTGTCAAACATATCTATCTCTAAGATAACAAGACAGTATGACACTGGAGTGTGTAAACATAATGCTTAATGGGGACAGGACCTTATCTGAGGCCATGGTGAAGATTAACACTAGTACACCACTGACTGGCCATATGCGATGCTTTCAAACGAAATATGGCAAACAAAACAATGTTTAATACATAACCCTTTGTCTTATTGCTTAATAAAACAATCATTTCCAAAAAAAGAAAAGTTTGCCGAATCAAAGTAATTTTCTTACAACTGACAGCATACATTGTATTTGTGTATATATAGTTTACAATCTTTGAAATTGATACATTTTAGGTGATTGTCTCACATAATGCATCCTTAATTAAAAGTGATATTAAACAAAACAAAAATAAAAAAAATATCAATTCCCTTTGATTTTGGGAAAAAACAAATACTTTATAAGAATATATAGTTGGCTAGGCTTCTTAGGTATGTAATTGACCCTCAGTTCCTGTAAAACATTTCTTTCCATGAGCCTAAGAGCATATTATTTATTTTTTCTAGGTTGTGTCTGTCGTTTTCACAATATCAACTAAGCCCTTTCCCTCATATAGACACTTTCTGATGCCTCTGCAGCAGACGACCTTTAAAACCATTGTGACAAATGAAGAAATTTATCAAAACAAGCAATTTCTGCTTTTGCAACAATGTTTTTAACTCCATTTAATGATTAAACTTTGAAAGATTCCCTTATAAAGATATTATATAATCTTGCCCAGATGTTTTCAAAGTCGTCTGCTATAGACTTGGTGTATGTGGGAAATGGATACAATGTTTATATTTTAAAAACAGTAGTACCATCTGTTGATAGTGGCCTGATTTTGAAAATATCCGGCAATCAAACACAGACTAGGGCAACTTTTTATGGTGAAACATCAATTATAGATAATATTTTATCACGGTATTCATGTAAAATATGTTTAACACACATGGTTAATACATTCCCACAAAGAGACTCTTGCTCACTAGACGCCTCTACAGCAGATGAAATTAGCAAACATTGTTGCAAAAGAAGAAATTGCTCATAGTAAGATATTTATCTTTTTGTCACAACATTTTCAACTTTATTCTTTGATCATACTTTCAACTATTTATATTCTAGATGTTTTCAAAGTTGTCTACTGCATATTTGTTGTATGTGCGATAGGCTTCCCACATACGACAATTCTGCAGCAGAGGACTTTAAAAGCATAGTGACAAAAAGCTGAAAAAAAACTCCAAAAGATAGCTTTATTGTTAAATAAACGTGAAATTATTGTGGACAAAGCCGGAATTGTTATCATTAGCAATTTCACCTTTAATGCCACAATGTTTGCAAAAGTCGTCTGCTGCTATTGCGTCAAAATGCGTCTGCAGGTTGGAATGGGTTAACACACATGATTAATACTTTCCCACATATAGACTCTTGCTTACGCCTCTACAGTATATGACGTGATAAAACAGTGTTGCAAAAGAAGGAATTGCTCATGGAAAGCACTTCTCTTTTTGTCACAACATTTTCAACTCTATTCTTTGATCATATTTTCAACTATTTATATTCTAGAAGATTTTAAAGTTGTCTGCTGCATATTTGTTGTATGTGGGATAGGCTTAAGCCCTTCCCACATACAACACATAAACAGCAGACGATTTTGAAAACATAGTGTTAAAAATCCCGAAAATCTTTATAAAAGATAGCTTTATTGTTAAATAAAGTTGAAAACATTGTGGCCAATGTTTGTAAAAGTCGTCTGCTGTTATTGCTCAAAATGCGTTTGCAGGTGGGAAAGGGGGGTTAAATACATAAACCTAAGGATTGATAGTTTGACAGTAAAGTGAATGTTCAACATGAAATGCCAATTCAATCAATTGTTCACTTTCTCTTTGGTAAAGGGGTATTGTCTATGCCATCTCTGTTTATGTTTTCTTGTCTGATATTGCCCTAAAGAGAAAATTACCACAAATAAATAAATCTTGTGACTTACAAAGAAGTTTAAAGCCAATATCTGAACGAGATATTACACATTTAAAATAAATGAGAGAAATAAGAATGCAGGTCAGAACTTTTCCAACTTACAAACGTTGAGAAATCTAATAAAAGTTTAAGTAATTGAGGTGGATGCTCTTCCACTACACCACTTTTGCCACAATGTTTTAAGTACCGTGTTGTCTACTGACTGCAGATGCATCAAAATGCATATGGGAAGGATTAACTTAACGAAACAGTTCCTACCAATTTCTAGATCACCTCAGCCGAAGGTGCAAGGTGATCTATTCTGATCACTCTCTGTCCGTCGTTAACTGTTAGCTTTAAACATCATCTCCTCCTAAACCACAAGACCAATTTCAACTAAACTCCACGGGAATGTTCCTTTAGTGGTCCTCTTTCAAAATTGTTCAAATATTTAAACTCCATTTAAAACTTTGGTTGCTGCGGCATCAGAAAGGTGGCAAAATTTGGTAGAAATGTTCCTTGGGTGACCCTCTTCAAAAAAAATCGTTTAAAGACATACTGATTGATTGAAAAACATGGCAGTCAAGTGGGATCAAAAAAGGTGAAAACTGACAAAATTTGAAAATTTCATTTTTATGATATTGCTGGTCAGATTTAAAAAAATATGATATGGATCTTAGGAATCTTACTTCAGTGATTCTCTAATGTGTTGAAGCCATATTGATTGGTGACAAAATCATAGCAACCAGGTGTCATCACGGAAGGGGATAGTTGAACTTTAAGCTACAAATGACAACTCCTACCATTACACCGAACCAACTTCATAGGAATGTTTCTTTGTTGGTCCTCTTTCATTCTGTGTAGAACTTTGGTTGCTGCGGCATCAGAAAGTGAGAGGAATGCCCAAACTTTAAAATCCCTTTCCTCTATAATATGCAATTCCAAGATAATTTGGTAGAAATGTTCCTTGAGTGTCCCTCTAAAAAAAAATCAAGCCATATTGATTTAGTTGAAAAACAGGGCAGCAAGTCGGCGTAAGGAAAAACGCAAAATTACAGAACTTTATAATTCCATTCTTATTTAAAATGTTGTAATATTTCAAGATACACATGGCCTTTACTGATAAGCTGTTTTTTTAACAGTGTCCACTCTTTGTAGTTACATTAATTTGCACTCCTGATCAAATTTTCCTAGATATTTTCAGTTAAATATTTGCTTATACTTTTTTCTCTAAAACAAGGGAGTTAAATCTTTTGGAAATAAGATTGTGTAGAATAGAAGTCATTACCCCTGTTCTTTAGGATTAATTAGTGTAGCATAATTCAGTAACACTTTCCCACATCTGCAGCAGACAACTTTGAAAACATCCAGGTAAAATTATGGATACTATTTATAAATTAAATTATGCTTATTAATAGTTGAAAACATTATAGCCAAAGGGGCAATTGATCTACATGATTTATTTCTCCTTTTGTCATAATGTTTTCAAAAAGTGCAATATATTTGGTCGTTCATGTGATATAAACATGCTGTCACATGAAATGAGGTTGTGTTGCCTTATGGATGTTTCCTGCAATGACCTTGGAATCAGAGTTTTTTCCCATTGTGTGCTCATAGTGCAAACTAAAGCTAGAACACAAGGGGTCAGGATTAGTGCTTATAGTTCTTACCAAAATATTTTATTTGGTACATATACAGTGTTCAAAATTAACTAAGTTGGTAGGTAGCAAGTACTTGCTAACTGCTTTGAATGTAGGCAACAGATTCATGTTTCAGGTAGCATAAGCAGGATAAACAATAACATAAGCAAGCGTTTACCTTTAATTATGCCCCCCTTCCAAGCGAAAAGCTGGGGATGACCAGTAGATGACCCCTTTTGATTTCAAGGTGATTGGGTCAAATGTCAAGGTCACAATGACCTTGAACCTGAAAAATTTGTCTGAGTGATAACTCGAAATTGCCTGCACTCATGGCCCCCACACTTGAAATGGAGGCTTGGGTTGACCAGTAGATGAACTCTATTGATTGTTAGCTCATTTAGTCAAAGGTCAAGGTCACAGTGACCTTGAAACTGAAAAGCTTGTCCTAGTTATAACTCGACATTGCCTGCGACCCTATGGCCCTCAAATTTGACATGGATGCTGGGTTTACCAGCAGATGACCCCTATTGATGTTGAGGTCATTGGGTCAAAGGTCAAGGTCACAGTGACCTTAAACGCGACAAGCTTGTCCGAGTGATAACGCGACATTGGTTGCACCCATAGCCCTAAAACTTAACATGGACGCTGGGGGTGACCAGAAGATGACCCCTGGTGATTTCAAGGTCATTGGGTCAAAGGTCAATGTCACAGTGACCTTGAACCTGAAAAGATTGTCTGAGTTATAACTCGAAATTGCGTGCACCCATGGCTCTCAAACTTGACATGGGGGCTTGGGGGTTACCAGAAAATGACCCCTATTGATGTTGAGGTCATTGTGTCAAAAGTTAAGGTCACAGTGACCTTAATCGCGAAAAGCTTGTCCGAGTGTTAAATCGACATTGGTTGCACCCATGGCCCTAAAACTTGACATGGACGCTGGGGTTGACCAGAATATGACCCATATTGATTGTGATGTCATCAGGTCAAACGTCAATGTCACTGACCTTGAACTCGAAATATTTGTCTGAGTGATAACTCGACATTGCATGCACCCATGACCCAAAAACTTAATATGAAGGCTCGTGGTGACCAGTAGATGACCCCTATTGTGAGGTTATCATGTGAAAGGTCAAGGTCACAGTGACCAAGCTTGTCCGAGTGATAACTATATGCCTGGAGCTTTAGTACTCAAACTTGACTTGGAGGTTGGGCCTGACCGGTAGATGACCCCTGTTGAGTTTGAGGTCATCGGTTGACAGGTCAAGGTCACAGTGACCTAAATTGCAAAAAGCTTGTCAGAGTGATAACTTCACCTTGCCTGCACCCATGGCCCTAAAACTTGACATGGAGGCTGAGTGTGACCTCTATTGATATTGCGGTCATCGGGTCAAAAATCGTCCAAATATTCCTGACAACATGGCACTCGGGGGGGGGGGGGGGGGGGCAAAACATTTGACAAACATCTCTTGTTTAATTTATCTAATGACCTGAAATAACTGGTTCCATATTGTTGGTCCTGAGTAGGTCAAAGATTTTCTATAAAATTCTATCCTAGGTTTAGGAATGATAAGTGTTTGCTGGGCGGCAGATCTTAAATTTGTATAGGTTGATGATGTGAATAGATTAGTCATATATTCCGGGAATTCTTTTTTAAAGGATTTGTACACAAGTATAGCCTTTGTGTATGTAATTCGATCTTGAAATGTTATCTATTTAAGTTCCTGAAAGAGTTCCTCACTTGGTGTGTCATATGTTTTGTCCAAGATAGTTCTTGCAGCTCTTTTTTGGAATTTATATATATTGCTTAAAAGTTTGTCACTACGGTTACCCCAAATTGTACAACAATATTCAATATGAGGCAAAATGTAGGCATTGTAAAATAGTTTTCGCACATGTATATTGAGGAAGCGTTTAATTCGAAGTAGACTGTAAAGTAAACAAGAAACCGCTGAAGACGGTATGGCCTGATTGTCGGCAATTTGACCTTGAAAATCGACAAACCAAGGTCAAGGTCAAAGTAACCATATAAATCAATAGAACTTGTTACTGGTTACCTTCAGGCAAAGTTTCAAGTTTGTAACCCTTTCCAGTGCTGAGATTTTGCCTCAACCTGAAACTTTAACCAAAATGTTGACGGACAGACAGACGTCCGGACAGACAGACAGATTATTATTATTGAATTCTAGTGATTTATTTATATTATTAGTTGGTCAAAATTATCATAGCTTTTTTTGTGTGTGGATTTGGCATCATTGTATTTCTCTGACACCACTCATCTATGGTATTTAGGCTATACTTTGAAGAGACTGAATTACTTCATTCACATTAACCCCACAACTGTACTTAAAGTTGTGTCATCTGCAAACAAGTCAGTTGATGAGGCGTGTAATTGCATTGGTAGGTCATTAATATAGAGTATAAAGAGGATAGGACCCAGCACTGAGCCTTGAGGTACACCTGATGCAATTTGAAGAAAAGATGACAGATTGCCAGCAACCGACATTTTCTGGGATCTATCGTCAAAATATGATCATTCTAGGGCTTTATTTCTCATGTTATATTCAAACATTTTCTTAAAAAGGAGTGGATGATTTATTAAATCAACCACTTTGGATAAATCAAGAAATACAGTTCAAGTGATCACTCACATGTCTTTCTATAATTGTTGATAATACAGGTAATACTGAATTTGGGCGGTAGTTACTGGTGTCAGATTTAGTTCCTTTCTTAAAGATCGGATTAACCTTTGGACGTTTAAATAATGAAGGGAATTTATAGTTTGATATACTTTGGTTGAAAATGTATGTAATAGGTTTTTATATGACTCTAAGCACTAAGTTTTGGATATTTGGGCCCTAGGCCATCAAGTCCTGTGGATCTAGTTGCATCTAGTGTCTGAAGTTTTTTTAATACAAAATTTTCTTTTATTGGGGGATTATGGAATTGTGTTATCAATCAGTGGTTGAATTTTAATTTGTTAGTGTATTAAATAAAAAATTGTCTTCTATCTGAAATCGATGAATTTTAGTGCCGATTTATCTGAGTGATAAGTACCAAGAACGCCGAATGATGGAGTGCATATTATATCGGGTCCTTCGTATTTCTCTATTGAAATTGACTGGATTTCAAAGTTGAAAAACCCACAAAATATTTGTTTTTCTGATTTGAATTATCATGTAAACTTTGTATTGTTCATAGTTGGACAGGCATGCGCGAAATCTAAGAAAAAATATGAAAGTGTTTAACTTTAAGTCGTTCAATTCATACCGTTGGAGACCGATCTATAAAGTTACCCGGATTTCAAGTGACCCAGTTTTTCAGCGATACAATTTCGTCTGCGAATATTCTTCTTTTTTCTTCACTTGATTATTGGATCAATCTATGTGTTGTAATAAGTGTGTAGGGATTAGTTACACTTTATTTATCGTGTATCAGTTCCCTGTTTTATTTGCAGTGAAAACAATAGTCGTTAACCAGAGATTTGAAAGTACACACAATGCAATCGGTGATTTAAAAATCTTCTCCCAAACTATTTGGCCGATTTTCAATTAATTTTGCAGAAATGTTCCTTGGGTGACACTCTACAAGATTCATTCAAGCCATGGTGATTGTTTAAAATCATGACCACAAGAAGACTGGGCTCTTTGGAGATTTAATTTTTGCCTCATGGTAGTGGAGCGATACTGGCCCGCTTGGGCCTCTTGTTTGTTACATTGATTTCAATTTGGTTTTCAAACAATAACAACATAATGTACTTCAACATTGGATGAATATCTTTAATCGGATTGTGTTATTTTTTTGGGGGGTCAAAGTCACTTTACTATTGTGATATTTAGCCATTTTTTTCTCATTTGCCTGTCTATGGATACACACGACTCAGCTTATGATCTTGACTGATTGTGACAGCCATCCGATGTGAAGATCTTTCTTATCATGTTCATATGTATATGAACTTGGATTCATTTCCACACGGTAAATCTTGTTTCATTACTTGAACAAATGCAGTTTTGTGCGGTCATTATAATATGTAAATATTCATTCTGAATTTGGCAAACTTTTATATAAAATAAATTAACTATAAAAGGATAAAATCAGACGAGTGTCAGACACCCGCAGGCAGTGCTCTTGGTTTTACGTTGTTACAAACATAAATCTTTAGCTCGACTATTCGAAGAATAAGGAGATCTTTACTACTCGCCCCGGCGTCGGCGTCTGCGTCTCCGTCGGCGTCCGGTTAAAGTTGTAGGGCATGTCGGCATTTTTATTATATAATTACTTGTGCTAGAGCTTTCATTTTTGGAATATACATGTAGTTACATCTAATACCTTTCTTTACATTGTATGCGGAAGATTCTGCGTGTGACCTTCATTTTGTGGTAAAAAAAACATGATTTTGGGTGGTTAAGGGCAAGTTGGCATTTTCATCTTTTTTTTTCTTTTTCTCAATAAGTAGTTGTGCTAGTGCTTTCATATTTGGAATATAATAACAACTAATACCTTTCTTTATATTGTATGCTGAAGATGCTGAGTGTGATCTTTTTTGGGTAAAAAACATGATTTGGAGTGGTTAAAGGTTGATGGCAAGTTGGCATTTTCCTTTATTTGTTTTCCTTTTTATCAATAAGTACTTATGTTAAGGCTTTTACTTTTGTAATATAATTATATATTGTACCTTTATCCACATTAAATGCTGAAGATGCAGAGTGTGACCTTCTTTTAGGGGTAACAAAAATGATTTTGCGTGGTTAAAATTTTAGCGCAAGTTGGCATTTTCATTTATTTTTAGCTCGACTATTCGAAGAATAATGAGAGCTTTAATACTCGCCCCGGCGTCGGCGTCGGCGTACGGTTAAAATGTTAAGGCAAGTTGGTATTTTCCTTTCATAAGTACATGTGCGAGGGCTTTCATATTTGGCATATAGTTACATCCAATACCTTTTTTCACATTGAATGCTAAAGATGCTGAGTGTGACCTTCTTTTTGGGGTAAAAAACATGATTTTAGGTGGTTAATTTTTTTAGGGCAAGTTGGCATTTTCTTTTATTCTTAGCTCGACTGAGAGCTTTAGTACTCGCCCCGGCGTCGGCGTCCGGTTAAAGTTTTAAGGCAAGTTGGCATTTTCCTTTCATAAGAACATGTGCTAGGGCTTTCATATTTGGAATATTGTTACATCTAATACCTTTCTTCACATTGAATGCTGAAGATGCTGAGTGTGACCATCTTTTTGGGGTAAAAAACAGGATTTTGGGTGGTTAAAGTTTTAGGGCAAGTTCGCATTTTCTTTCATTTTTCTTACTTGTTATCAATAAGTACTTGTAATAGGGCTTTCATATTAGGAATATATTTACATTTTTACATTTTATACATTTCTCAATAAGTACTTAGGAAATGTGTTGTGATCTTCATTTACATCTGAATAATGTTTGGTTTTTAATTGATGCTTTGAACAGTTATCTAAAATGTGTGTGCATTTAGTATCGAAGAATACAATTTTGGAGGCGAGTACTGATAGCAATGTTCATACATTTTTATACAAATGATGTTTTAAATGATATACATTTAAATGTATGTATCTATTCATTTGCCTTTTCATATAGAATATATATCATTTAATATTTCTTTAAGGCAATATACTGATATAGTGCTAAGTGAATAAGCGGTGTATAGTCGAGCGCGCTGTCCTCCGACAGCTCTTGTTTTACTTTTCTCAATAAGTACTTGTGTTAGGGATTTCATATTTGAAATATAATTACATCTAATACCGTTCTTCACATTGTATGGTGAAGATGCTGAGTGTGACCTTCTTTTTTGGGTAAGGAACATGCTTCTTGGTTGATTTTGAGAATTTGTAATCAATTCATAATTTTTTGTTACATTCCCTTATTATTTTGATCATTCATTTATCAATTATAGTTCTTCAACAAATCAAATGGGTTTTGGTGTCAAAAATTTAGAAAACTTTTTTTTAAAGGTTTTGCTTTTTTGGACTCAGTCAGATTTAACATTTGCTTTTAGCTCAACATTAAAGTTTCGTTTTTAGCTTGGCTATACGAAGAATAATGAGGGCTTTACTACTCGCACCGGTGTTGGCGTCCAATAAATGTTTAAGGGCAAGCAGTCATCTTCATTTTTAACTCCAATACCCTTCATTCAAATCACTCATACTTCACACATTTGTTCAGGACCATCACAAAATTAGGTTACATAACTCCATTGTGTCCTGAATATGGAATTATGGCCCTTGATTGACTTGAATTAGAAAAATTGTTATGATCTTCCCTTACATCTGAATAATGTTTGTTCTTTTCACTTGGTGCTTTGAACAGTCATCTAAATGTGTGTATTTAGTAACGAAGAATACAATTTTGGAGGCGAGTACTGATATCTGTCAATGTTAATACATTTTTATACAATTGATTTTTTTAAATTATATATATTTAAATGTATGTATCTATTCATTTGCTTTTTTCATATAGAGTATATATGATTTAATAGTACTTACAGGCAATATACTGAAATAGTGCTTAAGTAAACAAGCGGTGTATTGTCGAGCGAGCTGTCCTCCGACAGCTCTTGTTGAATAATATAGTTACTTAATCAATCATTAACGACCTTTGAACTATCTTAACAACCAAGATTTCGACTCTAAATTTTAATAGAGTAGGTTTGAACAACTATACCACTTTGATAGGCATCCCAAAATAAAAGTAGGCCGAAATGATCATTGGGCCGAATGAACCTGACACCCAAAAATCCCAAAACGATATCAATTTTTCACAAGTTTGGATTCCTCAATATTTGGATTTTGGCATTTATCATTGTTCTATAAGCATCCCATGTCATTTTGTGTAACTTGAGCTGCTGTTATAGGAATACAGACAGTGTATAGTTCTATATTAGTACAGGAACTAGTCACTGATACAAACAAACATAACTTGAACCTGACTGTGTCGTAGTTTTAATTTTGTGTACATGTCCAGTTTTCTCTATAATTTAACCTAGTAACCTAGATTTTGACCGGACATAACCTATATTCATACTTTGCCTAGATATCATCAAGACAATCATTCTGACAAAGTTTCAACATGCTCAAGTAACTTATAAATTGGCCTACAGAGTCTTAATAATATTTTTCCATTAATTTGGCCTAGTGTCCTAGTTTTTTTTTTACCTTATCACCTGACTCCGTGTCTAACTTGGCAAAGATTTGATGGAGATGTTATGTTCTGATAAATTTTCATGAAGATTGGATGCAAAATGTTGCCTGTAGACTGTTAACAAGGCAAATGTTGATGATGCACAGCGGACAACGGACAAAATGCGATCATAATAGATCACATTGAGCACTTCATGCTCAGTTGAGCTAAAATGACAAGTCGTAGATCATAGAAATGGCTGCTTTCCCTGTCAAACCCACGAATTACATGGAAATACATTTGAAGTCAACTAAATAGAATTTAACCTAAATTTGCTGTATTTACCGATGTTTTAAAACTGAAAGCATTATCCAATGAAAATTAATGATACACATGCCACCATGGAACACCAAATGACACCAACAGTAATATGCACCTGGGTAATGGTAAGTTGGCTTTTTATTTTATTTTAACCCTTTCTCACATAGTAGCACTTTATGATGCCTACGTATGCAGCAGATGGCTTTTGCTGGAAACACTGTGACAAAATGAGACATTGTTCATAATGAGCATTTGTTTTCCTTTTAGCACAACTGACAATGTCTTTTTTAATTTTGATTATTTCAAGGTCTGCTTCAGATTTGTTGTATGTTCGAACGGGTCAACCTTCAAAGTTGGTTTTTGTTTTGTAAAGCAGCACGTCCTTAATAATAAGCTCTTAATTGTGATTGAATGTTAGATTGAGAAACTGGTCATGTGAAAGTATTATTTAAAAATAGAGTGAAAAATCAATTGGGGAAAATGGGAAATTCATTATGAAGATATGATTATTATTTCATTTTCTCTTTGAAGCGTATATTTTGTAGAGCTGTTGAAAGGCAGTATTGTGAGAGAACCATTTTAACCCTTTCTAATATCAATATTGTTTCTTTTATAGTTTTTTAAATACAATTTTTTAATTCAGGTGTTCACCTCTTTCATGCTGTGTGTCCAAACAACTGTGACATCACGCTATAAGGAATGTAGATTTAATGTAACCATCTTGGGCTGTCCGGTATATGCCCAGTGAACCATTCGTTTCGGTGACGGCAACGTCTCCTATAGGTGTTGGTATGCAAGACGTTTGTATCACGTACTTAATACAGTTCGCACCAAATTGGAACACTGAAGACGTCTGCGAGACGTCTGCCAAACGGTTGTAATACGTATTGGTCACTATGTGAAAACATATAGAAGACGTCTACAACACGTTTTTAATACGTATTGGTAACCCAAACCATATGGACGCTAAGTGAAGACATATAGAAGACGTCTACAATACGTGTTTAATACGTATTGGTAACCAAAACCATATGGACACTAAGTGAAGACCTACAGTAGACGTCTGCCAAACGGTTTTAATACGTATTGGTAACCAAAACCATATGAACACTTAGTGAAGACATAAAGTAGACGTCTGCAAAACGTTTATAATACGTATTGGTAACCAAATCATATGGGCACTAAGTGAAGACATACATTAGACGTCTGCAATACGTTTTTAATACGTATTGGTAACCAAAACCATATGGACACTAAGTGAAGACATATAGAAGACGTCTGCCAAACGGTTTTAATACGTATTGGTAACCAAAACCATATGGACACTAAGTGAAGACATACATTAGACGTCTGCAATACGTTTTAATACGTATTGGTAACCAAAACCATATGGACACTAAGTGAAGACATACAGTAGACGTCTGCCATACGGTTTTAATACGTATTGGTAACCCAAACCATATGGACACTAAGTGAAGACATATAGAAGACGTCTGCAATACGTTTTTAATACGTATTGGTAACCAAAACCATATGGACACTAAGTGAAGACATACAGTAGACGTCTGCCAAACGGTTTTAATACGTATTGGTAACCAACACCATATGGACACTAAGTGAAGACATACAGTAGACTTCTGCCAAACGGTTTAAATACGTATTGGTAACCAAAACCATATGGACACTAAGTGAAGACATACAGTAGACGTCTGCCAAACGGTTTTTATACGTATTTGTAACCAAAACCATATGGACACTAAGTGAAGACATACATTAGACGTCTGCAATACGTTTTTAATACGTATTGGTAATCAAAACCATATGGACACTAAGTGAAGACTTTGAAAAAAATACAGTAGACGTCTGTCATACGTTTTTAATACGTATTGGTAACCAAAACCATATGGACACTAAGTGAAGACTTTGAAAAAATTACAGGAGACGTCGGCCATGCGTTTTTAATACGTTTTTAATACGTTTTGAAGGAAAAAAACCAGTTGACATCTGCCGTGCATTTTTATTACGTATTATAACCCAAACCATATGGACACTAGGTGAAGACTATGAAACAAATACAGTTGACGTCTGCAATACATGTTTAATACGTATTGGTAACCCAAACCATATGGCCACTAGGTGAAGACATTGAAACAAATGCAGTTGATTTCTGCAAAACGTTTTTATTACGTATTGATAACCCAAACCATCTGGACACTAAGTGAAGACTTTGAAAAAATAAAGCAGATGTCCGCAATACGTTTTCAATACGAATTGATAACCAACACCATATGGACACAACATTAACACTTTGAAATAAATACAGTAGAATGTCTGCAATAAGTTTTAAATACGTATTGGTAACCACAATCATAAGAACACTCAGTAAAGACTTTGATAAAAATTATAGCATAGACGTCTGCCATGCGTTGTTAACAGGTATTGGTAACCAAAGCCATATGTACACTTAGTGAAGATTTAAACAAAAGACAGTCGACGTCTGCCATGCATTTTCAATACGTATTGGTTACCAAAACCATATGGACACTAAGTGAAGACTTTGAAAAAGATAAAGTAGACGTCTACCATACGTTGTTAATACGTATTGGTTACCCAATCCATATGGACATTTAGTGAAGTTTAAAAAAAAAACAGTTGACGACTGCCATGTGTTTTTAATACATGTTGATTACCAAACCCATATGAACACTAAGTGAAGCATTTTAAACAGATACAGTTGACGTCTGCAATACGTTTTTAATACGTACTGGTAACCAAAACCTTATGAACATAAAGTGAACTTCTTGAAAAAAAATACAGTAGAACGTTTGAAATACGTTTTCAATGTGTATTGGTTACCAAAACCATATGGACACTTAGTGAATACTTTGAAAAAAAATGCAATATACGTCTGCCATGCGTTGTTAATACGTATTGGTAACCAAAACCATATGGGCACTAAGTGAAGACTTTGAAAAAAAAAATACAGTTGACGTCTGCAATACGTTTTTAAAACGTGTTGGTAACCAAAACCATATGAACACTAAGTTAAGACTTCGAAAAAAATTGACACACTTTTAATCAAAGAACTGTTGGAAGTTGATTTTTAGATGTTCTCTACAAGAATGACTATAATGCAAAGCGAAAAAACTTTACTAGACAATGTAAATTTTAAAATAGAATAACTTTTTAGTATGTATGATAACGTCCCAATCAGGGGTATGACATTAATTGAACTTTTCTTGGTCTGGGGTTACAAATATAACATTATAATAAATACTAGACATAAAAAAAAAAATATATCACCGATTATGAATCACATAAGTAACTCACTTAATGTGTATAAAACATGTGAGCTTACTAAACGTTCAGCAAAACCTCGAATACTCAAGATGTTTTTGATAAAAACAACTTTCCTATTTTAGTTCTCTGATAGAATGTAGGTCTTCAACAGTTATTGACCTATTTTTTATCTGTATTTAATCGCTGATTTAACTCGATAGAAACTCAAATTAGTTGATTGATTAGTTGGTGATTTGCGCCGCTTTACAGCAACGTTTCAGTTAAAACTGTACACATACCTTTAACACAGTTTACTTGACTACTAAAGGATGCTTGGGATTTGGAAACAGGCAGAATACATAGATGAAAACAGACGAGAAATGACAGATACAAAATATGCAGAAAGAATTATTTGTTTGAGCAAGATTGGATAAAAGTTCCACATAGGAAAAGTTCAATGTATATGGGTTGACGTTACGAATTGACAAACGAATAAATGAATGAATGGATACATCAATCAATCGATACGTGAATGAATAATACAATCGATCAATACATATTTAACTCAATCAAGCAATTAATCAATCAATCTGGTTGATCAAGTTATATAACGAAAAAATGGAATATTTAAAAAACAAACAAGACAATGAGACAAAAATAAACACAATTTTCTAACAATCAAAGTTTCATGTGAACCAATTGAGTAGTTTTGCAGTTATTGTCCCGTCTAGAAAGTTGCAGAAAATGTCAGTCGAAAATATACTCATTGTTTAACACATTCACATAATGTCCAAAGTGGTGAAATACTTATGTTGAAAATGTTTCTGATACAACCATACAGACATTAATATTTGTCAAATGTGTTTCTTTTTCTTTTCGCTAAATTGGCACCCAGATTACTGGAATAAAGAAAGAACCTATGTGTTTATTCATGCTATGTATGAACAGTGTACCGCTCTCTGTACTTCAGTGAGTATCAGTTGTATAATCGAAATAGTAATTGAAGACGATTACCTCATAACAGTTTATAAGATCTGAAAGTTTGTACAGGCTAACTTAACAAGGACCAACATCAGAGGCCGGCAAATTGGAATATATACTCAGTCAAAAATGAAACGATACCTAGAAACTTGTACACTTAATTTCTTCTATCTATGACACTTTTCTGAAATATCTTTTTAATTTAATGGTTAACAACTATTTAAAAAAAAATCATAACATTAGTAGAAAACTATCAATACTGGCAGATTATTTGCTGCTGTAACAACGATCATGCGAAAACTCAATTCACAAAGTAATCAGTATCTGGTTTGTTTACCATGTGCGTCTCTAACTGCAATACAGCGACGTCGCATTGAGCGAATCAGGATCTTATTCGTCTCCTGTGGTATCGCTGCCCACTCTTCGTGCACAAAACGTGTAAGCTCATTAGCGGTTTGAGGATTACGACGTCGAACACGGCGTTTCAAGACGTCCCATAGATTCTCGATTGGAGACAGGTCAGTTGAGAATGCAGGCCATGGAAGAACTTGGATATTTCTCTCCTGAAGGTAGATGGTTGAAACGCGAGCGGTGTGGCACCTAGCGTTGTCCTGTTGAAACATAGTGACGTTCGGATTGGCGTTGATGAATGGTGCAACAACTGGCTTCAATATCTCATTGCCTACCTTGCACTACAACTAACTGGGTTCGATAAAGAAAGGATATTCCACCCCACACCATAACGTTAGGTCCCACGAATCGATCTATATGACGTACACATGCGTCCGAAAAACGTTCGTTGCGTCGTCTATAGCAACGTATGCGTCCATCAGCGTGATCCAAGCAAAACCGTGATTCGTCGCTAAATAACACGGTGTTCCACTGTTGTTGAGTCCAACGGTGCTGTTGCAATGGTGTACCCAATCCCGACGTTTACGTCGACGTTCAGCTGTAAGGCACGGGCCGTTATATGGGCGTCTAGACATAAGTTCATGTTCGGCAAGCCTATTTCTCACCGTTTGAGCACATATCCTGGCATCGGTACGTCCAGGTGTTATAGCTGCGGTGGTCGTTGCCGGCAACAATCTGTTACCTAGATGTGACGTCCTCATATAGAGGTCTTTCGCAGGGGTCGTTACTCGCGGCCTGCCAGATCTATGGCGATCATTAACTGTGCCAAGTGTTCGATAACGACCTGCCAGACGAGATATTGTCACACGCGACACACCAAAACGTGCAGCGACGTCACCATGACGTGCACCTGCTCGTAGTGAACAATGGAAAAACTCAGTCATTGAAAGTGTTTTGAAATAAAGTTGCAATCGTTGTTGTCACAATAGTTCCAAATGTATTTTGCTTAAAATCAATATGAAACAAAGCGCAGATAAGATCACATCTTCATTCCTCGTCAAAGTGCGAAAAATGCTATAATAAAATACCTGTATAAAGTTTGGTATCTAGAATATTGAAATTATCCTTTTGGCAGAGGGTTGACACATTGTGTAAAAAGGAGGAACAAGTGGTTTGGAGTAATTTTTGCGTCATCCATCTTTTACCAATGGACTAAGTCTATGAGGAAAATCAGCCAGTTGCTTGTGAATATTGTTGTGTGGAGTTCTGTTGTTAGAAAACCAGGAAACACATGATCGAGTAGGTGGCCCCCGTGATATGACTGAGAAAATGTTAAAAACGGCGTCTTAAACCCCTATTAATCAAAATGTGTCCATGTAATTTGTGTTGTAATATATCATGTAAAGGGTGAAACACTGAGTGTTCATTTATGAAAACGTACGAAACCTGCCATGCCAAAGCGTTCTTCTGAGTTGTCTGTTATATAAATACTTATGTTATAAAAACGTTGTTAAAAGTGACTTGTTGACATGTCTACAGTGTAATAATACCCGATGAAATCAAAAGTATTTGTGCAAATTAAAAACAATCTATAATAACGGTTTTATATCATTTATTGGGAAGGCGATGGATCAACCTTAATTGTATAAATTCGACGATACGGTCAGTCCTCGAATTGACCTAGTTCGTTTCATCAGAAACATTTATACACATTTTAAGTCTCTGCTTTTAGGTTGATTTTACTTAGAATTCATTTTACTATATTGATAAGCGTATGAATAAAAACATTACTATGGAAACTGTTGTTATAGGGCATATTCCATATGGGTCAGCGGGCAATCCATAAGAAGGAGATTATTACAAATAATCACCTTCCAAAAATGGGTAATAAAATAATTCTTTATTACACATTCTTAATAAAACATCTTAACTTCAGAATGAAATTTAATATAAACGTTTTATTCACATATTCATGCGGTGACGTCTGAAAAACGTCATCAAGACGTCACACGTTACATCCGGGTACTTTAACTGAAATCGAGGCTGCCGCCATATTGGAAGATTCCGAAAAACAGATCAAAAGCCCCTGAAGCATTTTTGTCCGGAACTGCAGGTAATATAAAACCGTCACGTATATATATGGATACCAATATTTAATATGATAATTACAGAATGTGTGTAACGATCAATGGACTATTGCCACCCTGTGTAACTATAAATCAGCATGCGCTGAAACAATCAATATTCCCGCGCTAAACAGCGAGTGTGAAAGAAGGACAACGGGCATCTTTTTAACCGTTAAAAAGTTAGAATTTATGTATTTTCTGATATAACTAGTATATATCTACCTATAGAGCTCTACTTGTCTTTAAATGACATTCATGGTTCTTTTGGATCACGTAGAAAGGTAAACACGTGGAATTCATGTGGAAGACGTCATCTGAACGTCGCGGTAGGTATAATGGTTTTATATATATACAGTACGTGGCCATAAGAAAGTACCCAACGTTTGGGAAAAAGTAATAACGAATTGGCAAATATAAATGAAACCTCGTAGTGCGGTAATTCATCATGATGATACAAAAACAATGTTAGCGTGAGTGTTTCGCTTCATTATTCTGATGTCATCTGGTGATGTCATTTTATGAGCGAGGGGTGATGGACGATAATATCCCCCCTTGATATAAACAAACAATTGTAATTTGATTGAAAAGGGACTATCTCCTAAAACACATTGTAGTTTATTTGGAAATATGTTTTGTGCAATAAATATTATGTTGCTAGAGATATCTAG
The DNA here is from genome assembly GCA_031761405.1 of Serripes groenlandicus. Lineage (NCBI taxonomy): Eukaryota > Metazoa > Mollusca > Bivalvia > Cardiida > Cardiidae > Serripes > Serripes groenlandicus. Next base: position 19,286,827 of record JASEVX010000008.1, on the reverse strand, counting down.
ATCTACTACAAATAAAGATAAAAAAAAATGTGGACAAACTAAAAGGCAGAAAAAAACACAGAATAATTTATTAAAAGTCTCTTCTGGGTTTTTTCCGTTACTAAAGATAGCATGGCCGTCAAGTTTCGATTATCCGCCATTTTGTTCAGTTGTTTACTTGACCTACTCAGGTTGGTTTCAGCAAGTGTATTCTGTGTTTTTTTTCGTAAAATAAGATGGAAAAAGAATGCATTGTTGTCGGTTGTTGCAATAGTGATACAGAAAAACAGACTGTACTTAAATTGCATAGATTACCTAGGCTATGGCAGACACACATAATTTCATGAGGCGACATGAAGTTACCGGAAAAGATTGGGTTCCTGGCGATGATGCATGGTGCTAAACTTTGCAGTGATCTTTTTATACAAGGTATGTAATTAAAAGCTCAACATTGTTGTTTTTTTTGTTTAGATTTTACTTGAAGTAATAGATAGGCTGCAGCTGATCGAAAACAAGGTGAATGCAGTTGTTAAAATTGCTAAAAGGTCGAAGACAACTACAGGTGATTGGTGTGAGGACGGATCACTAATTGGGATTGAGGACTTTGGACACTCATCGGGTGAAGATTTGGACATTGAACGGCAGTTCTGTGTTGACCTTCCAGTACACACATTTGACGACTTTTGGAAGTTGGAGGAGGAGTTAGAGAGTAGCTCTACCAAACCGAAGGCCCTGGTGAGTAATTAAAGAGATTTATGAATGATTTGTGGTGTAAAGCATGTGTTTAAGAGATTTGCGAGTGAATTTATCTTATCGAAACAATATTTAACCATCTCGCAAGTCATGACTACATTCATGATGGGTATTTTGGCCAAAACAAATTGGATCCAGATCATACGCCGAGTTTCTCGCTGTCTGCTCAAGATCCAAGCTGGTTGACTTTCCGCCAATTATTTCGCAAATTGTCAATGTAATAGGGTGGACTTTATAATTGCAATAGACGAGAGTATGAGCAGACGACAATTTTCGCAGGATGGCAATAATTAAGGGTCAGTTTCTGAATTTATAAAATGAATGAACTTGAAATAATCTATTTCCACAAATGGGTCGTCATTTAGAATACAGTTCCAATCGGGGCATTTGTGGCCAACTGGTAACAGTCTTCGATTCACAAACACTAAGCCCCTCACCTCTTCCTGAGGGTTCGATCCCGGTCTAAAACTGGTTCAGATTTAAATATGAACAAGTCTTCTGGCTGACTTGGTCTTCCTATACCAGTAATTAGCCGGCCGTCGCGAAATGACTGAAATATCATCGAAGCGGCGTAAAACCTATTTAAAACAAAACAAACAGTTCTAATCAAACACTGAACTGAATCGGATAGTATATATTGTAAGTTTATAATGACATGTTATTCATTTCCATGGCAAATATTGCATTATTCATTTTTCCACGGATATTCACGAGTAGCTACTTGATACATAAGGTATACTTTTAAATGAAAAAGTCTTAAGTCTAAAAACAACTGTGTTTTATTCATAGCATATGAACAGTAGTATTTAATAGGGGTAGATTTAAAGAACTCTTGTCAAGTTTACAGAGCTCCCATTAAGGGTAATATTATATATAGAAGCTAGAGGCCAGGTTGCTTTATAACACTTTATGGTATGAAAACTAATTAAAACCAGGTTTTGGCGATGACGATTATACTGAGTTATTACGGAATAAGGGGTTTGGTTGAGATATTTTTTTAAAGTACAGGTATGTCTCTTATCTTCAGCCCACAACACAGTTAAATGGAATCTTTAAAAGTAGTTTAAATCTGCAAATTACGGATCTTTAATGTAATAAACAGAGCTATGCCGAAGGTCTGATAAATTTATTTCATAAAGACGTGTCATAATACAATCTAACGTATAAGAATATCAATTAAATATATAGTTTTTAAGGCGCAAACCATTTACAAAAGCCGTATTATTAAAGTTACGGATTCGTCCGAGTTCAATTGTATTCGCTGAGAGAAAATGTTGTTCACCCAAATTAACATACACACATAAGTTTATGTGCAGAACAAATCAAATAACTACAATTAACCCTTTCCTCTACACGCGCCTTTTAGCGAATGCTTCATTTCCTACGCTGTTCTCAATATAATTATAAAATGGCGTTTTTCTTTTACATATATGTTCATTTTTTTCATCAGATCCCCCTTGTTGATTAGTCTCAAATAGCTTGGGGAGGAAAGATTAAGCTTACATGCGCTGCTATGAAAATAAATATATATTCGTATAAATTTGATTGTTGAACTTCAGTTGTGTGTAATTAAAAAGTTTATAGGTCAGGAAAAGGAATTAAAATCGTTTGACACCTAAATATTAAACTACAGTGAGCTCTTTATTTTAATATGTGTTATTTCGTTGTTTTATGTTACAGAGAGAACTGTTCTGTAGTCTTGGTGGGAGGACAGAGAACGACATGGTTTTAAAGTGTATTACAAAGGTAATACAGCGGCCCCAATTAGCTCAACACTTTAATTGTGGCGGTACCGCAAGAGCTGGCACTCTCCTTGTGAAACCAACAGATAAACATAAATTTATGGGGACGCAATGCCAGAAAATGCTACTACGTATGTATTTTACTCATATGAGCCCTCCAATAAAACAGTCCCTATAATGATTATGCACACATTGTATAGGTCTAGACCAGCTACCCCACAAGAATAGTGACATCTGATCAGATTCTGCACTGTTTGCATTGACAGCAGACACACGTTTTTTCGATGAGTTTCAAATACCGGTAGTATATACGCTTATCAGAAGCAATGCTATGAATTATATGGAGGATCTGGACTACACTAGTTGAAATGCAATAAGGTACATTGTCTCATGGAACGACTCAAGTACGTGTCTCTGTCTATGGCGAGGATTTCATTGTTAGTAAACATCTCTTTATTATGGAAGCGCTGGAGGGACTTCTTACTTCCATACTTCTAACTTCCATACTTCTAACTTCATTACTCCTAACTTCCAAACTTCTAACTTCATTACTTCTAACTTCATCACTTCTAACTTCTAACTTCATTACTTCTAAATACATTCACTTCTAACTACTAACTTCATTACTTCTAACTTCCAACTTCATCACGTCTAACTTCTAACTTCATTACTTCTAACTAGATTCACTTCTAAATTCTAACTTCATTACTTCTAACTTTCAACTTCCTTACTTCTAACTTCATTACTTCTAACTGCATCACTTCTAACTTCATTCACTTCTAACTTCTAACGTCATTACTTCTAACTTCCAACTTCCTTACTTCTAACTTCATCCCTTCTAACTTCTAACTTCATTACTTCAAACTACATTTACTTCTAACTTCAAACTTCATTACTTCTAATTTCCAACTTCCTTCTTTCTAACTTCATACTTCTAACTTTCTTACTTCTAACTTCATTACTTCTAACTTCATTACTTCTAACTTCATTACTTCTGAAGATAGAAATAATGAAGTTAGAAGTAACGAAGTTAGAAGTAATGAAGTTAGAATTAATGAAGTTAGAAGTTTGGAAGTTAGAAATAATGAAGTTAGAAGTATGGAAGTTAGAAGTATTGAAGTAAGAAGTCCCTCCATGGCTTCCATACTATACACAAGTGACAACATAAGTAGATGTTAAGAAAACTGTAGAGTTTGTGACATAACAATTGAATAGAGATTAATCATGATGCTTTACTTTACTTTATATGTCATGTACAAAGATTAGTGCTTGTCTTGCGAGTATTTTTTGTTAAAATATGCTGTATTTCAAATAACAGCAGCAATTTAGCAACACATTCTTGAACAGTACAGTTAGTTAATTTCTAGTGCCTTTTGATTACAATAACAAGTTTTCTTCAATTTTAATGCAACTTTCATTTAATTGAATTTTATTGAATGTTAAGCGATTTTTTGGCTTTGCAAAGTATGTAAACCAGCTCAGCTGCCACGTTGTCAACGCAGCGTCTGATCAGGGTTTACATTATTTGCACTCATCAAGATTATTTCCTCTAATTATATCTCGAACAGCGTAGACCCTGACCAGACGTTGACAACGCGAAGGCTGATCTGTGTATGTATTGTTCTCCGAGAATGCCGGTCATTTTAATTAATTATCATTTCCTTTTTATCATAACAGGTGTATTGCGGAAGAAAAGTCCCCAAGAGACAGAGTGTAGTCTGCGGTCAAGGGCCAGTGACGTTCTAAAACGGTCAAGCGGTGTGAAGGGTGGTGCTGCTTACAAAGCCAAAACAATCAAACTTGCTACAAAATTAACAAGTCCGAAACTCAAACCAGTCCCACTCGAAGATACCTCATCCTTATCCAGTGAAAATGAAACGCAAGATCAAGATTAAAATGCATAAACTTATAACACGAGTTGTTAAAAATCAACCAATTCCTCAACAGATGCTTATTAAAATGCTCCATTTTCTACAACGATTTCAATCAAATTCTTTCCTTGTAAATAAGTAAAGAAAGAGGAGCTTGTAAAGGAAAGGGTTAATATAGTGTTAGTAGTGTTAGTAGTTGCTTATTAAAAGTTTTGTTTTCAGTTTGTTTTGTCGAAATTTTATGGAAAATAAAATGTTCATTACATGTGTTCGCTATATATGTCATTAAACCCCTTTTAAGCACTACAGCAATGCGTCTTCAATGGGTTTCTGTCTTGTTTTCATTCTGTTTTGCAAACCTATTGATGATTAGCTGGGAAAACGTCTTAAGATCGTCCTAAAGACGTGTTTATTGCAGGTCTTGGCAAAATGTATTTTAGCAGTCCTAAACACGTTCAGACAACTAAACCGATACGTCGACGAAATGTAACAAAACAGGGTGACGGAAACGTCTTCAGCACGTGTTAGCTTTGAAAACGTTTTAAGATCGTCCTTAAGACGTCTATATTGCAGGTCTTGGCTAAGCTTTTTAAAGGTTTTCTAGCAGTCCTCAACACGTTCAGAAAACCAAACCGATACGTCGACGAAATGTAACAAAAAAGGGTGACGGAAACGTCTTCAGCACGTGTTAGCTTTGAAAACGTCTTAAGATCATCCTTAAGACGTCTATATTGCAGGTCTTGGCTAAGCCTTTTAAAGGTTTTCTAGCAGTCCTCAACACGTTCAGAAAACTAAACCGATACGTCGACTAAATGTAACAAAAAAGGGTGACGGAAACGTCTTCAGCACGTATTAGCTTTGTAAACGTTTTAAGATCGTCCTAAAGACGTCTACATTGCAGGTCTTTGAAATGCATTTTATAGGTTTTCTAGCAGTCCTCAACACGTTCAGAAACTAAACCGATACGTCGACGAAATGTAACAAAAAAGGGTGACGGCAACGTCTTCAGCACGTGTTAGCTTTGAAAACGTCTTAAGATCGTCCTTAAAACGTCTATATTGCAGGTCTTGGCTAAGCCTTTTAAAGGTTTTCTAGCAGTCCTCAACACGTTCAGAAAACTAAACCGATACGTCGACGAAATGTAACAAAAAAGGGTGACGGAAACGTCTTCAGCACGTATTAGCTTTGTAAACGTCTTAAGATAGTCCTAAAGACGTCTACATTGCAGGTCTTTGAAAAGCATTTTATAGATTTTCTAGCAGTCCTCAACACGTTCAGAAACTAAACCGATACGTCGACGAAATGTAACAAAAAAGGGTGACGGCAACGTCTTTAGCACTTGTTAGCTGGAAACGTCGGGAAACGTCTCCGTCACGATCAGATAACATAGAATGGTTCACTGGGTGGCTACACAGATTGGGATTGTTTAAAACATGGAGCTTCATATCCCGAAGGTACAGAGTACAACTGTTTACGACTACACGGTGATGGTTTAAGATACGCAGATGGTTGTGCCCGAAGTAAAGAGTGTTCGAAAGGTAAGGATATTGTTTAACTAGAACAATGTTGTAGGAAAAAGGAAATTGTTTGGAAATAAATATTAGAACAATGTTGTAGGAAAAAGGAAATTGTTTGAAAATAAATATTATATTTTCAAGTTTGAATATGAGTCATGTTGAGTCTCTATCTCTATTTATTATATAATTATTTCAATAAGTACTGCTTATGTGCAATTTATCGTACTTGTGAGCGCTACAGGACCACCATGTGTGTTTATTTCTGCATCTTGACACTTTGTCAGACAGTTTGTCAATGCTTAGGTCTAATATGGGATTTGTCAGGTTTAAAACTAGGTCACTGTGGACAAATTAGAGGAAAATAATATGGAGTCTGTAGAAAAATATATTTGACTCTATCTTTATGAATATTTGACTTCAAATTTTTCATTGGTGAAATATTTTTCAAGAAAAAACATTCCAGGGTAAAGCTCTTTATTCATAGGTAATGCAAATGTACTAATTTACAATTCATAGATGGATGGGTGATTTGGCATCGATTTAAGTTATAGTTACTTATCATTCAGAAAGCAAGGTTTCTAACCCTTTAACTCATATATACATAATGACTTTTGGACATCTTTTGCAGCAGACAAGTTTTTAAAACAAAGTGGAAGAAGAAGTATTTGCTCAAAATCACCCATTTTTCCTTTTTCAACAAAGTTTTCAGCTCTATATAAAATTAATGCTTCTTTTCTAGATGATAAATACATATTGATCTGTTACAGACTGGTAACTCTAGAATGATCATAGAATTGTTAACATTAATGTTTATCTTTTATCAACAGGTGAAGTGCCATATTGGGCACTCATACATGATGGGATACCGACACATATTATATGTGACTGGTGCCATGATATCGAATACTTTAACTCAGAAAACAAATTATCATCAACCTACTCTCAATGTCCATTTAAGAAAGTGAAGTGTGATTATTATAATGGCATTGAGTGTTTGCCAGAGAACAAAAATGACATATATAAACAGGATAGATTGTGTCGATGTGATGCACGAAATAATTATGTTTTTGGTGATTTGAAAAGACTTAAAGGCCAATTTTGCACAAGTGATAAATGTTTGACGACAGATTGCATACGTGCTGAACTTTGCAAAGATGGCCAGGAAAGACTGTTAAGTAAGTTAATTTGAACAATGTTACATTAAAGCCAACTTCTGGAGATTTGTAATCACAATCAAATGGCATCACCAGCATTTTGGTCATACTAACTGTCGAAAGGTTTGTAACCCAAATTGAAATTAGTCCAGTCATCCTATAAGAAAATGGCACACAACTTCAAGTAATTGCAACAGATTTGTTTTCACCTGTTTTATGGATAACATATAAAAAGTCTAACAAAATATTTGAATGCAAAAAGTGTTTAATCATAAGTTACTTTTTGCCACTTTCAGTCTCCACCGATATACAGTAAACGTCGACGTAGCTTGCAGAACTATAAAAACATCACTGAAAAAGAAGATACTTTTCAGATTAAACCTAAACCACTTTAAATATAACACATTTAAAATAAATCATGAATGAAATATAAAAAGAAATAGACGTTAAATTCTTAAAATGCATTTTTTGTTTAGGTAAACTTACACAAAATAAATCAATTTTCTCTAAAACAATGCCTCTTTTATAGTCCATAGGTAGCATATCACAATTTTGCTTTCAATTTCATTAAACCTTTCCTTGACAGGAAAGCATAAGACACCTCTGCAGCAGACGCATTTTAGAAATAATGCGAACAAATGTGAAAATGCTCAAAATGTCCAATATCTTTATTTTTGTCATTGTCTGTATTTCCATTTTACTCATACGTTTTAAAATCAAAACAACTTTTAAATATCAAAAAGGTTAAAGGTTAAAGCTTTAGGTTAAAGATAAAGTACCAACAGTACTGAACTAATTTCAATCTAGAAAAAGTGTCTATTTCAGATTTCATGAATGACATCAATATTACATTTTATTTACGTTATTAGTTATTATCTCTTTCCCTAACACAGACGACATGCGAAGCCTTTGCACCAGAAACTTTTGAAATCATTGTCGGAATAAAAAATTGCCAAAAACATTCATTTTCTTTTTTTCTACAAGGTGGTCAACCCTTTTTCAGCATAGTTTTTTGATGTTGAAGATATAAGTATCATTTTTCCCGATACATTTTCAAAGCAGACGACTTTCTAATATCTAAATTCTTCTTGTTTAGTTTAAACTTAATTGTTTTACATTGATTCCGAAACAAGCTTTTAGCTCAGATTAATCGCGCTCGATGACTGCTTCCTGGAGACTTAACCAGTACTCGCGCTGTCTGTGTGGAAAAATCTCAAAGTCAGGACCCGCTCATCAAGGGACTTGAATCAGGACGACGCTCTACCTCTGCACCACTGTCTTCTTAGTCAACCACAACTTGTATATTTGTAAGACGTATTCCCCGACATTTCCAATATCCTGACAAACATTCCAGACCATAACGCTTACAGGCATAACGCTTGGTCTCACACTTTTATCTTACAGGAACATTGGCATGGTTTCAACTGTTTATCTTGTGCTTGAAGCATTTGTGTTTGTTCGTGCACGAATAAACAGCAAACGTTCTGTGAGTTTATATAAAAATCTGCAGAGACTGAAATCTTGAAGAAAGATTTTGAAAGCAAGCAATGATGGCCATGCCATCAAACGTGTTGTGTGATCCCAAATTATGGTCAACATCGTCTATGACAAATTTGGAAAACTGACCATCCTTCAGCAAAGACAAATTATCATGTGAAACTGCAGTGCTTGCTTCAAATATAAATATTTCTGAATATGAAGAAATAAATCCTACTTTGTAAGGCATATCAATCAAAAGTGCTGATGAATCTGCACTCTTAATCTTATCTGAGTTGGACGAATCAGAACATTTGGTCTTGCTGCTTGTATATTTTAGCTATTTTGACATAAGCATTCTTTTACTAAAAAATTATATGAACAAAACTTTTAAGACTGTCAGGGATATATTCTATGTTTTCTTGCATATAAACCAGCTGAGCACGCATTTGATGACTTAGTGTTGAGGCATGTATACCTTATTTTACTGTTACTCGGCAAATATAAGACTTTTTTAGACCTTTAAAACATAGACTATTTTAGACTTTTGAAACTTAGACCTTTTTTAGACTTTTGATATATTGTTAAGTAAATATTTATCAACATTAATATCGCAAAACATTTTCTGATGCAATATTTGAGGGTTAATTTACAGATTGACTGTACTAAATAAAGAAGATCCTGCACAAAGGTGCCATCTGATCTGGATCTTTGTCCGAATGAAGCAACCATTCCTTTTATTCTGTTGTTTTAAGATTTCGTCTGCTATAGAGGCATATGAAACGTGATATGGATAAGCATCAATCAAAGTGGAGTAAATATATCAGTATCATCTGACCTCATATATACAGACAGACAGTCAAGTTGTAAAATAATGTGTTATATATCATTTCAGATTACACTTGTGTCAACAAATGCAAGAATGGATTCAGATCAAATACTTCCGAGAGGCCATTGTAAGTTCTAATTCTACTTTTCAATTTAAAAGACAGGTCAAACCCTGGACGCATTCCATTGTGAGGCAAGTTTTGAACATTTCAAGATCTTGCTAGAAATGAAACACATTGTATCAAAAGTCCTATTCAAAACAATTATTCCTACATGCTCTTGACACCTCATGAATTGTATAAGGCCAGTGGGTTTTATTTGCTTTCAGATTTGGACATGTTGTTTGTTAAATGTTCAGGAAATTACTGAAACTGGAAGTGATATTTTTAGCTTGTTTGTTTTTTTGGGGGAAAAGGTGGATAGAATTGTGACCCTTGTCACAAATCTTTAACTTTACCCCATAGCTCATAACCTGTTCAACATTTTCAAATGAAACTTGGTACACATGTTTCTAGGAACAACACGCATACTATATATATACCAAGTCACACAACGGTGACTAAAAAGACTATTCAGTAATGCACCTTTTTCGACTTAGAAAAAAGCAGATGAGTGTTGGCGTTCGATGACATTTGTATGTTTGTTTTCTTAGGTTTCGTTGTAGCCACCAAGTAACACCAGAAAGGCTGATACATACAAAAACGTTTAAAGTGCTTGTTTAATTTCAAGATACTTGGGTCGGAATGTTTCTGAGGAGACCCTCTAAAAAGTGTGTTCAAATTGTTTTGGTATATGACAAAATAAACATCGCGCCTATGGCTAAGGACATGTTGCACTTTTAACGCACTTTCATTTTAGATGGTAAATTGATAAGTTGAATTAAACAGAATCATTAAATGGCTTAGTAAATATTGACCTTGTCTTAAAGAGCATATTTTCAGGTGAGAGATCAGAGACTAATGTTATATTAATATTGTTGATATAAGGATGTCTAAAGGAGCAGGGCAATTTCTCCTTCTCACAATATTTTCAAAATGTATTTGCAGCAGATGCATTAAAAGTAGGGACGGCAACTAATACCAATATTAGTAGTCCATATTGCTTCATCAACAATTGCCTTTTGAATATCTTGAAGCAACATTTTCTTCATGAAAAATCAGAACTTTCCTTTATATTAAATATTGGTCAAGTTTGAATCTAGGCATTCAATATTGCAGTTTTATCAGAACAAACAAACCAAATAACACACACACACACACACACACACACACAGGCACGAGCGCATACAAATATAGACAGGCAGGCAGGCAAGCAGGCAGGCAGGCAGGCAGACATAGACGGACATACATATATACACAAACGTAAAGACAAACATACAGATAGACATAGGTTCATATAGGCATAAATTCAAAGACACATGAGTAAATGCAGATATACATACACAGGGATAGACACATATACTGATATCGAGTACGTATTATAATATTTAATTATTTCCGATATTTTCTTTTATTCAATCAAAACGTATGAGTATCGTGACTGCATCGAAAAATCCACGCTGGACACAATATTTGGATAGACGGTATAGCAATTTGCAAAGTTCATGCACTTTACCTATTGACGGGAAAAAACAGCCGGCTTCGCCGTCGATTGTTTATTAGTATTTCTATAATTACTTCTACTACTACTACTACTACTAACACTACTTTTACTGCTACTACTACTTCTATTAATACAACTACTTCTACATCTTCTACATATAGCAATACTATTGATGATAAACTTTTACTTCTATTTTAGTAAATACACACACACACACAGGCAGGCAGACATAGACGGACATACATATATACACAAACGTAAATACAAACATACAGATAGACATAGATTCATATAGGCATAAATTCCGAGACACATGAGTAAATGCAGATATAAATACACAGGGATAGACACATATACTGATAGAGAATCGATGATAGACATACATGGTGATAGGCATACATAGACATATAGACATACAAATACATAGACATATAGACTTACCAACGCGTAGACAGATAAACATACATATAAACGTAAACATAGAGACATAAGTACAGATAGACATACACTCAGATAGACATAAATTCATATAGGCACACATTCAGAGACACGTGGATAAATGCAGATACACATACATAGTTATAGACATGCATGATGATAAGCATACATAGACATATAGACATACAAGTACATACACAGATATACTTACAAACGCATAGACAGATACACATACAGATTGAACTTCTCATGGATGTGCATACATACAGACACCAGGGCAGATTGACAGTTACACCAATAGGTAAACGGAGAGATAGACGGACATGCATGTAAACATAAACATAGAGACATAAATGCAGATGGACATAAATTCAGATATGCTAACATTCAGAGACACAAGAAAATATGCAGATATACATCAAAAGTGATAGACATACATACACACATACTGATAGACACTCATGATGATAGACATACATATATATATAAAGAGACAGACAAACAAACAGACAGACATGGAAAAAGAGGGAAAATGACAGAGACGAAGAGAGGGGAAGATAATGAGAGAGCGAGAGATGTTGGAAATGTTGAGTTAATTACGTTCTCCATATATTAGTTCACGTATTTAAATGTAATTTAATGGATGCATTGAAGATGCATTATACAGACGTGAAACCGTCGTTCTATTGGGTTTATATTCCGTTTTCAACATTATTCCAGTTATATCGCGTATTCATGATCCCTGGGCAAACAAACAAGTATAAGGCTAGGAAATGTGCCTTGCACAAAGGCACTCCAACGCTCCTCGACGCTTAACAAGTCGGCCACGGCGGATTCCTTATAAACATATACGGCAAGACTGAATGTTATTATCTGGACGCATAGAAGTCGTGTTTTTATACAGACGTGAAACCATCGTGGATTAAGGAGAGCTTGTTCATCTAGAGCACTATCTCGTGTTTTCCCCTACACATGTTTTATAATACCGCCTGCTGTAGATACGTCAATTGTCGACTATATAAAGGCAAGGGTCAACCCTTTCCCACACGAAGACGCTGTCTGACGCCTCTGCAGCAGAAGATTTCTGAAACATTGTGGCAAAAGGAGAAATTATACGAGATGAGCAATATCTCCCCTTGCCACATTATTTTAACTCTATTCAACAGTTATACTATATGTACAGAGTGTCAATATATTTATCTAGATGTTTGCATAGCCGCCTGGTGCAGATGTGTTGTGTGTGGGAAAGGGTCAAATAACATCAGTCGCTCAAGGATACATCATATAACCCAGTCTCTATGCAATTCCTTTTATCTTATATGGCTTTGGCTTTCTTAAATGCAGACGTTGTTCAGGTATCTGCAGCAGACGACTTTTGAAACATGTTGGAATAAAAAGAAATTAAACATAATCATGTCCAGGAAACGGATCCGAGAGTGACACATACCAGCATTCTAAGAAAATGACCATAATTAGAACATTATCACGGCTTTAACCCTTATTCACATACAAACGTTGTTTGACGCCTTTGCAGCAGACGACAATTGAACACAACGTGACAAAATATGAAATTGCTCAAAACGAGCATGTTCTCCTTTTCCAACAATATTTCAACTTGACAATGTTTCATTTACAGACATTCTTTACACCCGTCTGCTGTAGACACGTCAGTTGGGGACAGTATAATGGAAAGGGAGAAACAGCATCTGCCAGCCAAGGACATAAACACACCCTGTAACCCAATCGCTATGTAATTTCATCTATGTAATACGGCCGACTTTTCACGGCGTTAAACACACATGAGCCATGTCTAGCGATGTTGGATCTTAGTGCACAGTCTCACCAGTGACTTCACTTTTGGCCAAAGTTGTATATAGACATACAACATTTCAAACATACAACAAATCTGTAGTTGAAGACTTTGAAAACATGTGGTGAACAAATTGAAAAGTCTCTTTCTATAAACGTTTAGTTTTTAGAATACAGTTGATATCATTGTTGCAAATAGTCATTTCTCCTTTTGTCAAAACGTTTTTTCAAAGTCGTTTGCTGCAGAAGCTTCAAATTATGCCAAAGATTCAATTAATATTACTTTTGATAAAAAAAACCTAGAAGCCTAGACCCACTAGCTGTACGCCAAGATGATCTAAAAGGATTCTACATCGGAATGTCAATAAGGCCCCAAGTCGCCTGACGCGGTTCATAATGAAGTAGAAATAGACTACGTGTGCCTAGGCACGAACAAATCTGTTATTTATTATGTATGACTGTGACTTTCGGTAAGTTCGATAATCGGGATCAACCTTAGAAACGTCTTATAAAGTTAGCGTTAAGTCGATTGTCTGTTTCGAACGTAAACTGTTTGATCGAACTGTGCGTCTAAACAGGCTGATCTGAACTTTGTTGAGGATTGATGTGGTTTCGTCAGGAGGACCCGTCGGAGTATTGTTACGGTGGTGCGTATTATATGCACTTTAAAATAATTTTGCGTTTTTAAACCTTTATCATTATTCGTATTAACTGTAGTTGTTTTCATAGAAAATTCTAAATTTAAAAAAAGTCGTATCCGAAACATAAGGATGACACTGAAATATGAACGGTTTGATCATACCGTGCGCCTATGTTGAGCACCGAAGTTTTTTCGCTGGGTTGGCTTTGGGGGCGTATTACACCTGTATTATTATTATTATTAACTGTAGATCTTTTCGTAGAAACCGTTTATTTAAGGTATGATCGTTGAAACGTAATATAGTCGTTTCCGAAACATGAGAATGAAAAATGTGAAATGACATCCATAGATGTTCTTTATTCTTAAAAGCAAGTCTTCTTTTTATACGGTAATCATTTGTTTCTAGGTAAATATGTACGTACTTCTCGTCTTACGTATTACATAAGGCTGAATTGATCTGCAGCAGACGACTTTTTAAGTTCGGGAAACAATTGGAAGTTCGGGAGAGAGGAGAAATTGCTTGGATTGAACATTTCCTCCATTTGCAAAAGTGTTATCTTTAAACGTTTGAAACGTGTTTCCTTTCGACGACATTCCATCTAATTTATCATTAAGATGTTTCAGACGTTTAAAACGTTTGTAAAATCAGAATGAAAAAGAGAAAACATCAGCATACTAAATTTGAACAAGTCAGCAATCAAGCACGAGATTATCGCGATATATTTTGCAGGTTTACAATCAAAACTATTTTGACTCTTTCCGACATTCAACTAATCAGCAGACGAGTTTGAAAACATATTGACCCAAAAAAATGAAAATGTATTTAATTAAAAAAACGAAGACAACCCCCAATTGAAAATAATTGAAAGAATAGTGACAAAATCATGGGCAAATTCTCCTTTTGCCACAATGTTTTCAAAAATCGTCTGCTTCAGAGGCGTCAAAATACGTCTATAAGTAAAGTTAGTGTTTTTGTTATAGTGTCACCAATATTGAAAGGTTCAGTCATTTCTGACTGACCCTTCCAGAACGGACTCCTCTGTCACCCGAATCGAATATCAAGAAATATCCTTAATAAAAGCATAAAACAGTAACATTTCCTACAAATAAACAGCAGATGAAAAAATAAAAATAAACGCGCAGTAACTGGTACAACGCAATTGTCCCGACTATCGACCTGGCTCGTCATTTAGATATATATTCAAATCGTTAAAAACACTTCTACATGATCAGAAAGACGAAATCCACATTGACCTAGCTAGATATTCAGCACTGAATTCAAATCGGTATTCATGCTTCTATATGATCAAAAAAAGACGAAATCACAATTTTCCCGAATATCGACCTGGCTCGATATTCAGATCGATACTCAAATCGGTATTTGCACTTCTACATTATCAGACAGACAAAATCACCATTTTCCCGAATATCGACCTGGCTCGATATTCATATCTATATTAAAAGTTGTATTCGCCCGTCTACATGATCAGAAGACAAAATCACAATTTCTCGAATATCGTCATGGCTCGATATTCAGATCTATATTCAAATCGGTATTCGCTCTTATACATGAGCAGAAAGATGAAATCACAATTTTCTCGAATATCGACATGGCCCGATATTCAGATCGATATTCAAATCGGTATTCGCGCTTCTACTCAATCAGAAAGAAGCAATTAGCATTTTCTCGAATATCGACCGGGCCAGACATTCAGATCTATGTTCATATCGATATTCGTCCTACTAAACAATGAAAGTAACATATATTTCAATGCGTAACGGAGTTCACGAATCTGGTGCTGGCTCTATATTCGTTTCAGCTCGAAATTCATATCAGTATTGAATATCGATTACTGAATATCGAACTTCGTGCCAACTTCAAATACCTAATAAATTCATTGTTTGTGGAAAGTTTCAAATTCCTGTGGAGTTGAACGGTGAGATATATCAGAATCTTCCATTGTATGTTGCCAAGGGTTAACGGTAAACATTGGTTGGTAATAATCCCATTAGACTGGAATGAAATTTTCACAATGTTCAAAAGGTAGCTAGAGAAATTTCGTTTGAAAAATATTAGGATTTGGTGTGTATATCTGTTTGAAATGCTGGGCAAACGCGTTAGCCATAGGTCATTTTCACTGATCGCACAGTAATGTAAAACTTATAAATGCATTTTTCCCTTGGTGATACAATTCAACTAAAACTTTCCTACTCAACCTTTAACATGATAAAACGACAGGAAAAATACAGATTTATCCATAAATGTACGTTTTAACTTTTTAACTCTTTCAGCGGCATCTTTCCAAAGAGCTAGTGGACTAGTCCATGTTCAAGATCGGGAGACTCAATTGTTCATGCTATAAGAGATTCGGAATATTTTGATAACTCAATGCTGATTTCATGTGAGAAAGCTCATTACGAGCTTACTAACCCGAATCTGTGTTGTTCCCAAAAACTTCCTTATTGCCATTTGCGCTGAAAGAGTTAAAACGTCTAAAACCTTTTGAATGCAACAAACACACCGTTTTTATAAATCAAAATGATATAATGATGTATGCATCTTTAGCAAATTTGATTTATTCATAGCTTGGTGAATTCATCACTAAAGAATAATTTAAAACCATCTTTTATCATTTAAGTCACCCAATATCTTGGTTATTTTGCAAACTCATGTAACTGAAAAGAAACTCTTTTCCCTAAAACACAAGTTAAATGTGTTGGGCTATGTATACACATATCTAAATTGGTCACTAGATAATTCAATCCCCAAGAGAAAAGAATGGATGGATTTACTGATATGGCGAGTTTAAACACGTTTGATACCATCTTGCATAACTGCAGTAAGCATAGCATTCTCCACTTGACCATAATTAGAAAAAATATGGTTCCCTTTGTGAACCTTTATACAATACAATACAATATATTTTAATGCATAAAAACTACAAGTTTTATAGCAAATTATACAATTTAAACAAATTCCTTACATAACACAGACAATGTTTTCCGAAGAGCATATACAACTGTAGATGATTAACCGTACATACATGTATGTAACCCAAAATAAATATTATCATATTTATATATTTACTCACAATGAAGACACTATATTTGTTCTATTCTTAAATTTAGGTTAAATTAAAATAAGACATATTTAGCTTCTCATGTTATTTACATAATAAATATATTTAGCTAAATTATTTATAACGACGTCTGAAGATGATGACATAAGATTTATTAATGTTTGTTTTTATACACAAATAACAAGTGTTATGGAATGTTACAAACTGCAGTAAGCTGTTCATAAACGTCCCCAAAAATACACACATAATTTAGTAATATTATTAACACATAAATTCACATGAAGGTAGTTATTTAGGATTATACAATAATACTCTGAATAACCATTTCCCACCTGCAGTCGCAATTTGATGTACACGCGTACGTAACCGCATCAGACGACATTTGAAAACGTATCAAAAGGTCAAATTGCTCATAATGAGCACTTTCTCCATTTGCTACAATATTTTCTATCTTTTTAAATGATAATGCTATTATTAAAAATCGTTTTTAATGTTTTACCAAGACGATTTTGAAGTCGTCTGCTGCAGAATAAATATAAGAGGGAAAGAACTTTGAAAGTGTGTTGCAATCAGATATCGCATATAATTATGCAATTTGCATTTTGTTATGATAGTGAAACCCACGTATCGAGTCATGCTATACGAATATCAGTGTACATAATGACTAAGTATGCACTGCCACGCTATGTCATATAAATGTGCCCTCTATGCCCGAGACTTCTCTCCTCGCCTCGGTCGTTTAGTGGTATAGCGTCCGCCTCGGTGCAAGGGGTCGCATGATCGATCACCACCGGGTCCTACAAAGAACATCAGTGTACATAATGACTAAGTATGCACTGCCACGCTATGTCATATAAATGTGCACTATATGCCCGAGACTTCTCTCCCCGCCTCGGTCGTTTAGTGGTAGAGCGTCCGCTTCGGTGCAAGAGGTCGCAGGATCGATTACCGCCGGATCATACAAAAGAACTTTAAAAATGGTGATTATTGCTGAACGATAGATGACGCACTTACAGAGTTAAGGGCAAGTAGATAAATCAGATCACTTTCCAGTTTTCATATTTCATTGTGTTAGCCTTGTTTTACAAATGTTAATATGAAGATGAATGTTTTCATGAAGGTGTCAACTGAACCAATAGACTAGATTTCAATTATTTCCACATATGACAAATCAGCAGCAGACGACGTCAAAAACTTGTATTCAAAACTATGGAAACTCTCTTTAAAAGAAAGTTTTCATGAGCATGTTTTTCTTTTGTCACCATTGTCAAACTTTGCCACTACATGTGACATAACACCTGAAAGTGACTGCAGTGCTTTCAAGAGGTTATATAGGAAAAATAAACGCATTTTAAGGTAAAATTGACATACATAAACGTATCTGGGGGTCCAAAACATATGAATTCTTACTTTGAAATTGCATCTGCAAATCACTACCGTGTCACGTGTTCAACCTGATGCACAACGGAAACCGACGTCACAGAAAAAACACATGCAACCCACTACCAGTTAAAAACACACATGCAATCCAACACACATGCATTCCACTACCGCTGTTCTAAACACACATACATTCCACTACTAAAAGACTGGCGATTCATCATACAATTGAACGAATCTTTATATGGCGAATCGTTAGTAATTCGACTGTGCATGCGTTGATCAAAAAAGTAAAATGTGCGAGCTTGTTAAATCGACCTCGTAATCGACTGTTTAAAATTCAGACGTGATAGTGACGAGACAAACAAGTATGTTTGCACTGTTTGACAACCCACTACATTACTTAAGGTAGTGGGTTGCCAAAAGGTAGTTAGTTGCCTGGTGTGCATTATTGTTCAGGTAGTTGGTTTCCTAGTAAAACACACTCACACACACACACACACACACACACACACACACACAGACATAGAGAGACAGAGAGACAGAGAGACAGAGACAGAGAGACAGAGAGTGAGAGAGACAGAGAAAGACATACAGTCAGACAGACAGATAGATAGACAGAGAGACCAACAAGACCACCAAATGAAGATTACTATGAAATTGGTTTACTGGTTAAGGAGGAGATGTTGTTTAAAGCTAAACGTTTACAATGAACGACGCCGACGACCTGACGGATGATGGACAAAAAGTGATCTTACTAGACTAAAGAAAATGGAAGCTTGCCCCTGCCAATTGCGGCCATGTTTTTCATCTAATCAATTTAAACTAAAGATAAATTTGCAGAGGGTTACTTACGGAACATTTCTGACACATTTTGAAATAAGACAACCAGATCCAGAGAAGAAAATTTAAATTGTTGACGTTAATACAAATTTCCACCATTCTATAGCCACAGCATCCAAAGATCTACATCGAATCTAAATCTTTGAAAACTGACCAATAAAGGACAATTACTGTAAAGTTTGACTGGAATTTCAGGTTCAGGAGGAAATGTAGATAAATGCAAAATTGGATTAAAAGTCGTATGCAATTGTGTTGTATTTGGGAAGCAGATAAATGGTGAAAAGCCTTGATACTGATCAGGAAATGGATGTTTAATCGCCATATGGAATGGAGTTAGCTCAAGTATATCCTGGATTCAAACTTAAGACCTCTTGATTTGAGGACAAGTAAATCACTCGGATCTGGAGCTCGACCGCTTTGACAGATTACAGTTTTTAAATATTCAACTTATCCCAACATACATGAAACCTACGACAGATGACGTCGACCATATCTGGCTTACAGTATGGTAAACCTAAGGCAAAGAAAGTATAAATGTTGAATAGAGTTGAAAACATTGTAACAAACATTGCTCAGTTTGAGCTATTTTCTCCATTTGCCACAACACTTTTAAAAGTCATCTGCTGGAGGTGCCAGAAAGGATCTATGTGTGATAAAGAGTAAATTAAATGCAGAAATGCGTTTTTTGTTGAGCAGCTTTCACATCATTCGTAAATACATCTTAGCCTAAAACCTGTACTTAGTAGCTGCTTATCGAGAAAAAAAGCATTAGGCTATATTTTAGAAATCTGCAGCAGACGACATTTGAAACAGGTTGACACAAGAGCAATATTGAACATAACCATTACCAGGGAAAGGACCCGAGAGTGATTCATATCGGCGTATTAACTGTCACCACATTTCAGCTCAACTCTGTCAGGACGGACTTTTATAAAGAAGACTACTTCATGTTAAATATCGGACGATAGTATGTTTAATGTTTCAACAGTTTAAGACTTTTTTCATAACTTTAATCTAAGAAAATGGACTCGTTCTCCATATATTATTTCAACGGCTTTAATTCGGGATGAAAAAAGGGTATTTTAATGTTTGGTAACTCGATAAACACCATAGTTAAAACTGAATGTTATTATCTGGATGCATCGAAGACGTTTTTTTGTACATACGTTAAACCGTCGTTTAATTGGGGTTATATGCCGTTTTCAACATTATTCAAGTTATATCGCGGCGACAGTTCACATATTCCTAATCCCTGATCAGGCAAAAAAGCATTCGGCTTAGAAATGTGCCTTACCCAAAAGCACTTCGACGGTCCCCGACGCTCAACCAGTAGGCAACGGCGGAATACTTATAAACATATAAGGCAAAACTGAATGTTAGTCTCTGGACATGAAACCATCATGGATTAAGGAGAACTTGTATATCTAGAGCACTATCTCTTGTTTTCCCGTACATAGGTTTTAAAACAAGGCCTGCTGTAGACACGTCATTTGTCGACTATATCAAGGTAAGGGTAACCCTATCCTACGCACAGACGCTCTCCGACGCCTCTGCATTAGACGATTTTTGAAAACAATAGATTATCAATATCTCCTTTTGTCAGATTGTTTTAAACTCTATTAAACAATTATACTATTATAAAAACAGAGAGTCCATATTTTTGACTAGATGTTTGCATAGTCTTCTGCTGTAAATTCGTTGTGTGTGGGAAAGGGATAAACTACACCCATCTGTCAAGGATACATCATGTAACCCAGTCTCTATGTTATTTAATTTATCTTATATGGCTCTGGCTTTCTTAAATGCAGACGTAGTTCAGGCATCTGCAGCAGACGACTTTTGAAACATGTTGGATTTTTTTTTTTAAATAATCATGACAGGAAACGGACACGAGAGTGACATATATCAGCATTCTAAGAAAATGACCATTACTAGAACATTATCACGGCTTTAACCCTTTTCTACATACAAACATTTTCTGACGCATTTGCAGCAGACGACAAGTGAAAACAATGTGTCAAAAGATGAAATTGCTCAAAACGCGTAAGTTCTCCTTTTCCCACAATATTTCAACTTGAATAGGTAACAATGTTTCATTTACAGACATTTTTCACACCCATCTGCTGTAGACACGTCAGTTGTGGACAGTATAATGGGAAGTGACAAACAGCACCTGCCTGCCAAGGACATAAACACATCCTGTAACCCAATCTCTATGTAATTTCATCTATCTGTTGTTGCCGAATTTTCACGGGGCTAAACACACGTGCACCGTGTCTAGCGATGTTGGATCTTAATGCATCTGCACAATCTTATCAGTTAACTCACTTTTGGCCAAGATGTGATATAGACAATAAACCTTTTCCACATACAACAAATCTGTAGTGCACAATTTCTCCTTTTGTAAAAAAACTTTTCAAAAGTCATTTGCTGAAGAGGCTTCAGATTAATCGGAAGATTGATTTCACGTCGGAGTGTCAATTAGGCATCAAGTCGCCTGGCGCGGTTCATATTAGAGTAGAAATAGACTGCGTGTGCCTAGGCACGAGAAAATCTGTTATAAATTATTATTATAACTGTGACGTTTGGTAATCAGGATCAACCGTAGAATCATCTCGTAAATATAGCGAAAAGCCCGCCAATTGTCTGTTTGAATGTGAACTGTCTGATCGATAACTGAGCGTCTTCACAAGCTGATCTGAACCTTGGTTGAGAATCGATGTGTATTTGTTAGGATGGAGCCTTTTGACGGTGCACATAATTTTGCGTATTAAACCTGTATTATCATTTGTAAAAACTGTACTTGTTTTCGTAGAAGACGCATATTTAAAGTAGGTCCTTTGAAAAGACAAATATGCGTTTCAGAAACATGAGAATGCAAATAATGAAATATGAACTGTCTGATCGTAATTGTGCGTCGACACGTATCTAAGCCTTTGTTAAGCACCGAGATGTTTTCGATGGGTAGGCCTTGGGAGCATATTAAACCTGTATCATTATACGTATTAACTAGAGTTCTTTTCGTAGAAAACGCTTATTTAAGGTAGGTTCATTGAAAAGAAAAGAGTCATTTACGAAACATGAGATAAAGTCGTTCTTTTTATACGGTATTCATTGGTTTACGTACTTCTCGTCTTACTTATCACGTAGCTGAGCCCCGGTAGCTCAGTCGGTAGCGACGCGGGTTGTTAATCCAGGGGTTTTGAGTTCGAACCCCAGCTCGGCCAACATTCTTTCCGACGTTTGACAAAAGACACTGTGACAAGCGTCATTCGTCTTTCACCAATGGGCTAACAGTCTATGTGGGAAAAGCAGCCAGTTGCTGGGTGACTATGTTGTGTGGGGTACTGGTGTGAGAAAACTAGGAAACATATGAGTATGTGAACTGGCCGCCGTG
This sequence comes from Serripes groenlandicus, assembly GCA_031761405.1. Taxonomy (NCBI): domain Eukaryota; kingdom Metazoa; phylum Mollusca; class Bivalvia; order Cardiida; family Cardiidae; genus Serripes; species Serripes groenlandicus. Next base: position 19,264,318 of record JASEVX010000008.1, on the reverse strand, counting down.
ATACAACTGAAACAATGTTGAAAACAGCGTTTAACCCCAATCAATCAGTATTTATCACATAGGACTGATTTATCTTCAAACGTTTCTACAGAAGACGACTTTCTAAGTTTGGGAAACAGTTGGAAATCGGGGAGAGAGGAGATATTACTTGTATTGAACATTTCCTCCATTTACAAAAGTGTTTTCTCCAAACGTATAAAACGTGTTTCTTTACGACAATATTCTCTATAATGTATCATTAAGAAGTTTCAGATGTGTCAAACTTTTGTTAAAAGTTAACAACAGAATAAAATGGAAACGCGTCATCATGCTAAATTTGAACAACTCAACAATCAAGCACCAGATTCCTAAAAAAACCTACTTGATACAAATCTCGCGATATGCTTTGCACGTTTTGTGCAAATATTTAACAATTAAAAATATTTTAACTTTTTCCCACTTACAACTAATCAGCAGCAGACGACTTTGAAAACCTATTGGCAAAATGTATGTAATTAAAAACAAAACAAAGACAACCCCCTAATTGATTGTAATTGAAAAAATAGTGGCAAAAGAAGAAAGTGTTCATCATGAGCATTCTCCTTTCTGCAGAGGCGTCAAAATACGTCTAAAAGTAAAGATTGTATTTATCAGACACATTATTTTACCTGAAACTGTTTACTGCCAGAGTCATATTTTGTTCAAGGCACCGCGCAGACAGGCTTTTGGGACCATTATGTAAGTAGCCGGCGGCTACCAAACTGGCCATACCGCTGGGATTCGAACCTTCGATCTGCCACTCCCGAATCGAATGTCTTTACCGGTAGGCTATCGAATCGAACGGAGGGAAAGGGTTAAGTGAAAAAAGTTTACAACTGGAGGTAACATGATAGTGGATATTATTAATCTCTTTTCAGCCAACCGATTTCCTTGATATTCTACAGTTGGTGTAACCACTATGTTAATATATTTATAATTGTACACATAACTGACAATTCGTAAATGATATATTTCAAGAATTGAGTAATTAAATTTGCTTCTCACATTTGAGCCCGTTTGTGCGAAAGGTATACGTTCGCACTCCTGAACAGTATAGATCCAGATCAAATTGTTTAATCAGCTTGAATTCGTAAAGTTTCAAAAGAACCTTAAGGGTGTACTGATCTGAGAAGTAGATTTTTTTTTATAATATTTGAATTTTTTTTTGTAACATTTTTTTTTTTTAAAGTTAGATGTATGGATAATAAAATAAAAAGCACAAGAAAATTGGTATGTGGCGGTGCTTAATTTTATGCTAGATTCATTTTGTGGTATAAATCACATTCTGGAGTTATTTTATCCATATCGTTGGAGGTTCACATGCTATGTTGTAATTAAACCTCACAAATATAAGCTATTTTGCCCTGATGTGAACCAATATCTGTCAGGTGTAAGAACAGACAGGTTCAAAACTTTGAAATAAGGAAAAAACATATTTATAATATTTAACTTTTTCTAAAACTTCTTTAGATTATTGAAATATCTCATGTGGCACTATTTCTGATAATTTGCAGGTATTGCGTCCCATTTCCAGGCCCGCGATTAAGTCTTAAATCGATAATTGAGTTATGGCCCTTTGATAACGGTTCTAAAATCTGTATATATTCGATTATTTGTAAACAGGTTTGTTGGCGTATTCGATTTCATACTATGCCAACTTGAAAATAGTCAAAATTGTGTCAAGCTTTTAGATGATTTGACTACTGTTTACCTTAAATGTTCAATATGAATCACATTAGTATTCCTAATTAACCCTTTCCCGACGTAGACGATTATGAAAACATTTAGTCTACGATAATATTATTTTTTTTTGTAAATGAAAGATCAATGATTGTAAATTTGAAAATATTGTTGCAAAAAGATAAATTGCTCCTTCAAGGTAAAGAGTACATTTCTTACTTTTTTAACAATCATACAAAATTATGAACTTTAAATTATGAATTTTTAATTTGTAAAGTTATATACTGTTGAAGCACCTTTTTTCTGTAAAGAAAAAATATATATAAAAATCTATAAAATAGAAAATATTGTGGCAAAAGGAGAACAATTGAGCAATTTCTGCTTTGCAACAAGGTTTTCAAAAGTCCTTGATGCAGAACCGGCAAAAAGTATTAATACACTTGATCGTTAAAAGTTAAATATGCACTACTGTGATATAAACGATAGCTTATTATTAGACAGTTTACACAACCCTTAACAGCGGGGAGTCCAAATCTACTTTTGTCAAATTTCATTCCTTATATGTAAAGAAGACTGTAAAATTTGAAATCTATTAACAAATACAACTGATCAATTTAATTATAATTTTATGAATTAATTTCAGTTTTCGTCTTCTTATACCATATTTATACTTTATGGCAGTCGTTTCCTGTGTGTATGTTCAGTTTGATGTTTTTATAAGTTCGAGGTAATGTTGAAAGTCATTGGTACATAACATTATGTAATCAGTTATAAAAGATAACCACCTCTGATTCAGTTAAAGAAATAAATTGAAACTTGCGAATTGCTAATTAACAAACTTGGTTGAGAAAGATAGGCGAATCTTCGCAATTGAATGTTTTTAGCACATGTACAAACTTAAATTAAGTATATTTATATGATTTTAACCGTTTATGATAATAAATAGTTATTGAACACCAATTTTAGCTGTTAAATTAACATTATGCGACACCGAATGACGTCATTTATATTCCCGTAATATTGATAATTATATATAAAGAGTTGATGGAAAAGAAGCCGTCGCTCGTGAGTAATATTAATAGTTATAGAGAAATCAACACATGCATGGGAAAACTAAATATTGGCTATGTCCAGATCAGCCTATGCATCCACACAGTCTGTTAAAAAGCAATACTGTTCGCTTATAACTAACCAACTGTCAACTAAGACGACTGATAACCTTTAGTGAAAGGACAGATTGATTAAACTCTTGGTTTTGGTTTCATTAAATGGTGTATCATTTATTAATATTTGAAAAGAAAAGTATATGTCCCTGAGCAAATCTTTGAGTTTTTCTTGTCTGAATACTTGTCTAAAAATTGATGAATATGAATATATATATAATTTATTTTTCAAGCTTTTTACCCAGCTAATTTATATAATAAAACATGGAGTCTGGACAGCGCTTGGAAGGTTCACGAAGGATATTTTGCCCTTTATCGCAAACAAGTTTAATCCACTCTGTTTGAAACTTTGAAGCATTATAAAAAGGCATATTGACTAAACATGTTTTAATTTACAACTAAATCAGAAGAGTTCATAACAATGTTACAGACAAATAAATATATATAAAAATCCACTTCTCAATTCAGTACATCCCTAAATGTCAGTCTACATATTATTTAGTCATAGGTGCATAATTTGACAAGTTTTTATTTGCAAATCGGCATCTTGCCTTTGGACCATTTACAAATGGTATAATTGATGATATGACCAAGACACACTCGTTTATGCAGCAGACGACGGGGCCACATACAACTAGATGGGCTAAAGTTCTAGTAGCTCTTACTGCACTGTTCAGTAATATATTTACATATGAATGTAAACTATTTATTTTGTTAATTACATTGCAATAATTGTGTAAACATAGCATATGAAAGTGTCTGTATGTAGGAAAGTGTTATTTTAAAGGATAATATCAATGCAATAGCAACCGATGATAGAAAATAGCGTTGTGCAAATTCTTCTAAAATCATTTCCTCAAACATAATCCATGATAAGTACAACATGAACTATGACACCCTATGCAGCAGACGACTGTTAAAAACTTGAGAAATTGTTCTACACAAGTACGATTTCAAAAGGTTAAATATTAAGATTTCATTTTGGTGTACAATATTTGTTTAGCCAACATACACACACACACACACACAGGCATACCTACAGACAGACAGACAAACAGACAGACAGAACGACAGACAGACATGCAGGCAGGCAGACACTGCTACTTGTCTTATATGTAATATAAACTTACATATATACATAAACATAAAGACATAAATACAGATAGACATAAACATAAATTCAGATACGCATAAATTCGAGACACATGAGTAAATTCAGATATACATACATAGTTATAGACATACATAATGATAGACACACGATGATACGCATGTATGATGGTAGACATAACTGATGATAGACATACATAAACAGATAGAAACACAAACGCATAGACAGATACACATACATATTGATATTGACATACACACGTATATACATGCATACAGACATACAGGCAGATTGACAGTTAAACCAACAGATAGACGAAGAGATAGACGGACATACATATATACATAAACATGAATACATAAATACAGAAAGATATACACTCAGATGAACATAAATTCAGAGACACATGAATAAATGCAGTTATACATACATAGTGATAGACACACGAAGATAGAAATACATGATGATAGGCATACATAGACATATAGACCTATAAATAATAGACAGATAGACTTACACACATATAGACAGATATAACATACATATTGACATACACACGTATATACATACATACAAACATAAAAGCTGATTGACAGTTACACCAACAGATTGACGGAGAGATAGACGGACATACATATAAACACAAGCCTATAGGCGACGTGGGATTCTCTTTAATGATTTTCGCCTTTGCATATTTGCAAGCTATCGGATCTAGCTCGGAAGCCCGAGGTATATACATACAAATACATGGACAGATATATACATACAACGCATAGGCAGATATACACATACATATTGACATACACACGTATTACATGCATACAGACATACAAGCAGATTGACAGTTACACCCACAGATAGACTGAGAGGTAGACAGACATACATATATACATAAACATAAAAACATAAATACAGTTAGACATACACTCTGATAGACATGAATTCAAATACACATAAATTCAGAGACACATGCATAAATACAGATAGAAATACATAGTGATAGACATGCATACTAATAGACACACATGATGGTAGACATACATTCATGATGATAGACATACCTAGACAGATACACATACACATACGTAGACAGATAGACATACATACACATAGACAGCTAAACATACACATGCATACAGGCATATTGAGCGTTACACAGTTGAGAGAGAGAGAAGAGAGAGAGAGAGAGAGAGAGAGAGAGAGAGAGAGAGAGAGAGAGAGAGAAGGAGAGAGAGAGATAGAGAGAGAGAGAGAGAGAGAGAGAGAGAGAGAGAGAGAGAGAGAGAGAGAGAGAGAGAGAGAGACGTACCAGAGAGAGAGAGAGAGAGACGAGAGAGATGAGTTATGGTATGCCACATAATAATTGTCAATCCTGTGTAAAGGTCATGTTCTATGCTATGTCACACACACACAATGACTGCTTTTACACCTAACATCAATATTAACACCGTCTGGTATATAGTTTGTGTATGCCCTATGCATTTATATATTGCATTATGAATAAACGGTTCTGTTCTGTTCTGTTCCATTCTATATCACATAAACCCAGACAGAGGTTTAGCATTAAACCAATTGTCATCGTATGATATGTTTCGTATGCACATGTATAATGTTTTCAAGATGAACCATATATGAACAATACGAATGTTTGTCGCAAAGCATAACAGAGAAGCCGAAATATTTCGTTGCACATGAAGAAATAAGAAAAAAGAACATTTAAATCCACAAAAATTAGATACATTTAATCTGTAGTCTGTAATGCTGATATCGGTATTTGAAGATATAAGTTTTGTGTATGATATTTAACCTAGCAGAGTCTGTGTTTTAAGTGAATGAGATGATTTAGAGTTAACTAATCACGAAAAGTAACATATAGTACTAAAGATAAATGGACAAGAGGTTATGATAAATTTCAATTTGTACGAAAAACAATCAACTATTTGTATTGAACACACGCCATGTTATGATAATCTTTTGTCAAATAATGCTGACACACAGAACATCTGTTTTTTGGTTTGTATCGGTAAGTCATGATAGTGGATAAGGGTTTAACCATTTCCCACATAAAACAAATATGCAGCAGACGACTTTGAAATTATCAAGTATAAAATAAAAATCTCTATAAATGATCAAATGATAATTGAAAAGTGTTGAAATTATTGTGACAAATGCAGATATTGCTCATTATGATGATTTTAATTATGTTTAAACTGAAGTTGGGATTACCCGACAAAGTCCCGACTTTGCACCCGTCCTGTTCGAATTAGAGAGTTTAACTGGCATCCGTCCGGCCGGATTTAAGACAGTCTGGCTCCTATTATCGATGTTGCGTGCCTTTTTTCGAGATATATGGATCGAGCCGCCCATTGATGCATGCGACGTGAAAGTCACCCAAACTGACAAAGACACGACTTTACATCCGTCCTGTTCGAATTAGAGATTGTAACTGCAAAACTCACCGTTGTTGGGCCAATTTTGTCCCTGAGTCACATTAAGTACAAGATCAAGACAAGATGAAAATGTTCAGATAATTTATACTTCAAATGTTCAAGCTTGTCCATATAGACAGTTTAGGCTCGCCAGAATTAATACAGCCGGAGTTGTCGGATCTTCAGCTATTCCAGCGGATTGATACTCGTTATGATTTCCAGGATTTGTATCCGACGTAAAGAGTTTAGCCGACATCCTGACATGTTTTGCACCGATGGTCGGACTTGAGATCTTCCCAACAAAGTCCCGACTTTGCACCTGTTTGAGTTAGAGAGTCAAGCTCTTGCTGCAACCGGTGTCCCGATCTTGCTTCGAGTTGCACTAGGTGACATAACATTTTAAGACAATATGTTCAAGCCTGTCCGTAAAGACTGTTCAGGCAAGCCATATTTGCCAAAACGATTACTTTTACGGCTGATAAATGCAGCTTGAGTCGGCGAAACTGCGACTGTTCACGCTTGTTGATACTGGTTCGATTTCCCGAAGTTGCACCCTGTTTGAGCTCTAAAACAACGTGTAACATGTGTAGCGCCGACAGAATTGCTCCCACCAGTTTCAATCCCGCATTCGTGCAAGGCCTACGAGATTCACTAGTTGCCGTTTTAGCTTCAAAATCCAGCCAATATTATTGCATGTCGTTTAAGCTTTAGGATGACCAGAATAGCCGGAATGATGTTTTTTCGGCTGGTTAGTACAGTCGTAGGAAATACAGCTGTTCCGGCCGGTTGATACATCCGGAGTAGCCGGAACTCCAATTTTTCCGGTTAATACTATGAGGTAGCTATTCCTGCTAATTAATTCAGCCGGCTACTCCAGCTAACTTCACTCACATCCGCATCTATCCAGTTCGCCTTTCTTGTTTCCGCTATGCTTCCGCGCCCTTTTCCCCCTCTATGTGTTGTTCTGTACTGAACCGTGTTAGGATCGAAATCGGGATTAAATAAGACCAGGGAGTTAGGACAATGTTAATAAAACGGTCTTATTTTCAGTCCTAAGTGCCATCGTAAAAATATCGGTCCTAGTAAGGACTGACTAAACCCCCCACCCCTATAACTGGAAAAGGTTGTAAACATTGTGGCAAACGGAGAAATTGTTCTTTTTTCCCTTTTGTCACACTGTTTTCAAAAGTCGTCTGCTGCAGAGCATCTATATGTGGGAAAGGGTTAAACACAGTGATATTTAAACTGAAATACTGCTGGTGGCTCCTTTTTCCATTAACTGCTGACTCTCGATTACTCGAAGTCGAAATGAATCCATAATTGACTTTGAGTGATCGGCGTGTTCGAGTTATCCATCGATTAAAGCTAATCAATTTATGTATTTTCAGCTTCGTAATTCCTTTTAAATTAAATGCTTCTTCTGAAAAGCGAGTTAAGGATAAAACCGCACCATGAAAACAGCACATCAGCAGTTCTGTCCTGCAGAGTATGTTAATGGTCCCGTTTCTCTAAAGAACTGTTACATAGCCATGGTCATGCGTTAACTTTATGCCGATTAATGTGTAGCGACGAACAATGGAAATATATCAAGATGAAACCGTGAGAATATGCAGGCTGATCTTGATCTGATTAATGTGTAGCGGCGAATAATGGATACATATTAAAATATAACTTTGAGAATATGCAGGCGGTTCTTGGTCTGTGCATCGATGAACAGTGACAAAAGATCAAGATGAAACGGTAAGAAAATGAAGGCTGATCTGGGTCTGCATTAATGTGTAGCGACGAACAATGGAGATATATCAAGATGAAACCTTGAGAATATGCAGGCGGATCTTGATCTATTTAATGTGTAGGGACGAATAATGGAAATAGATGAAGATGAAACCGTGATGATATGCATGCTGATCTTGGTCTGTTAAAATGTGTAGTGACGCACAGTGGAGATATATCAAGATGATACAATGAGAATATGCAGTCTGATCTTGGTCTGTGTAGCGACGAACAATGGAGATATATCAAGATGAAACCGTGAGAATATGCAGGCTGATATGTGTCTATTTAATGTGTAGGGACGCACAATGGAGATATATCAAAATGAGAATATGCAGGCTGATCTTGGTCTGTGTAGCGACGAACAATGGAGATATATCAAGATGAAACCGTAAGAATATGCAGGCTGATATTGGTCTGTTTAATGTGTAGCGACGAACAATGGAGATAGATCAAGATAAAACCGTGAGAATGTGAAAGCAGATCTCGGTGAATATTAGTTTTGTTTACGCATCTTGGCGTATCTGCAGAAAACGTCTTTTATTATCTTTGTGTCAAAAGGACTGAGCTATCGCTGCTCGACTTTAAGAGGTTTTCTATGTAAATAGAGATATGCTTGTGTATGTATGTTATCTGATCCGAATGCATAATGTTTGTCATTGAAATCTGTAATGTTGCAAAAAAACAATTCCTATTGCTGTAACAAAGGTATTTACCCTTTACCACTTGCAGACGCAGTATGTAAAGTTTGTTTGTTTTATTGGGGTTTTACGCCATTTTCAACATTAGTTAAGTTATATCACGGCGACAGTTCACTTATTCATTATTCCTGGGTAGCAGTATGTAAATTACAATTATTTATAATAGATGAAATCATTGAAGCAAAAGAAGAAATTGCTCATAGTGAGCACTTTCTCCTTTCGCAAAAAGTGATTTCAAAAGCTGTCTACTTAGTATCCGTCTCAACTTGGAAATGGATAAAGCCGTACATTACAGAACAAGTTTAAGTCGCGTACAGCAGGGTACAGTATACATTTATAAAAGTCATCGTGATGATATCATGTTAAACAAGTAACCCTTTACCACTTGAAAACGCATCTTGGCGTATTGCAGAAAACGTCTATTATTACCTTTGTGTCAAAAGGAGAAATTCGTCGTTGGGAGAAATTTCTACTTTTGCCACAATATTTCAACTCTGTTGAATTAATACACTTTTACTTTACAGGAATGTTCCTTATCTTTGGTGATACAGTTTCGAAGTCGCATGACGTAGACTGGTTTTGTGAGAAAGGTTTAATCAAGATAAGGGCTTTGTTTTGACGATATTTGAAAGTGTATGAACGTGCACCTGAGTCGCGTCAAGCGAGTTGGGGTCTTATTGCATCTGCGTACAGTAAAGTCACAGACGAGGCTGTACATCCACACAGCCTCACCAGAGCCTTCAAAATCCTTCTACACGTAATATATACGGAATATTACGTTGCGGGAGCGATAAAAGGGTTTGTAATGCACTACAAGTAGCGTGGAAAAATCGATATCTTACGAGACCGAAGGTCGAGTAAGATATGGATTTTCCCACGCTACGAGTCGTGCAATACAAACACATTTATCGCTCCCGCAACGTAATATTCCTTTTATTATATACCTACGATCTATGAAGAGCGAAAACAAATATACAGATTCGATATATTTTTAATTGGGGATACAATTTTGTTATCTTGAAATGAAAAGGTGAATGGCGGGTGAATATTTACTACAATACTTAGGCCACGCCCAATAACATTATCAAATTAAATTTCCATTTTTTTGTGGGAGAAAATGACAACATAGTCTTTACTTGCGTTTTTTTTTATTGAATTTGACGCTAGGTTTTCGATACATACAATAGAAACAATTTTCCTAAATAGTACTGTTTGTCTGCATATTTTACTACGTAGCGCAGATTCAAAACGGGAACCTCGCTGAAAGTAGTCCGCGCACTGTCTGACGTCACAATCTTGTATTTACACCGCATGTAGATAGGGAATTTTAATCTGTCGTGGTGTATTTGCGCAAGTCAATCTGCATGTATTTCCACCGAAAAATGTACAGGCATGTAATAAAGTCATATATGCATCTTTTAACAAAAAACTAGAACTGTAGTCCCATTATGTTGACGTCGAATATACCGTTTTATTATACCTCACCTGACTTTGTAATGTAGAATTCTCATATATTCATCATGGGCAATTTTTCATGCTAACAGTACGTTTTTGACCGGTTAACAGTATACTGTTACATAGCACGCGCGTTAAAATGTTGGTTATGCACGTGCATGACGTAATTTCAAAAAATAACGTCACCTTTTAGACGCGCGTGCCATGTAACAGTATACTGTTAACCGGTATAATCATATATCGGTGTATGTTACATTGTAGTAGATCTACCCATGTTCATCTCCCCTACAAAGGTACAGAATAAATTGAATAAACGTGTAATTTTGTTCGGTATAATAAAATAAATATTGCATGGCTTCGCCTCGGGTAACAGTATTTTCCTCATGTTGACAATATGTACTGTCACACTGGAAGCCATGCAATATTTATATATTATTATACCTCACGTGACTTTGTAACGTTAAATTCTCATATACTCATCTTGGGCAATTTCTTACTGTATCATGCTAACAGTACGCTTTTGACCGGTTAACAGTATACTGTTACATGGCATGCAAGAGCGTCTAAAATTCACATATTTGGAGGCAGAAAACGCCGACTTATTGACTGGAGGACAAATAAGTATATGTATCTAACCTTGGTTTGAAAAAAAGGATTATGCAGAAAGCATTCAGCTTATATAGGCTTTGATAAGATGGTGTGACGCAATGTTATGTGTTTTGCATTAAACTTTTCCCACCTGCAGACGCTTTCTGACGCATATGTAGCAAACGACTTTTGGAAGCATTGTGGCGCTTTTGCCACAATGTTTTCAATTCTATGAAGTAAATATATTTTTATTTACATAGGTTTCCCATTTTGATGCCAAATTTGATTCAAAGTCGCCTGCTGCAATTTTGTTACATCTGGGAAGGATGACCATTGCAGATACATGGGGGAAAACCTTGATACTGATCAGCAAATTGATTTCCAATCGCTATATGGAATGGGGTTAGCTCAAGTAGATCCTGGATTCGAACTTAAAACTTCTTGTTTTGAGGACAAGTACACCCCTCGGATCTGGAGTGATGCCGCTGTGACAGACAGCAGCCTTTAAATATGTAACTTATTCCAACATATAAAAAATCTACGACAGATGACGTCGAAAATATCTTGCTTACAGTATGATAAACCTACAGCGAAGACATTTTGATTATTGAATAGAGTTTAAAACAGCAGTTTCTCCATTTGCCACATAACCTTTAAAAATCGTCTGCTGCAGAGTCGCAAGAAAACGTTTATATGTGGGAAAGGGTAAATTAAATGCAGAAAGGCGTCCTATGGACGAGCGATTGGTGATACGATTTCACACAAATATTATAATACAATGCTTTTTCGTTTAGCAACTTTCATATGATTCGTAAACACTCCTTAGCCTATATCCTGTACGTAGTAGCAGCTTAACGAGAAAACATCCATAGGATATATTTTAGGCATCTGCTGCAGACGACATTTGAAGCAGATAGACAAAAGAGAAACGTTTTACATAATCTAGACTATGGAAAGGACCCGAGAGTGATTCATATCAGCGTATTAATGTTCATCACTCTGTCAGCACCGAATTTCATAAGAAGACTATTCCATGTTCAATATCGGACGATAACATTTTTAATGTATCAAACATTTACACTATTTTCATAACTATAATTTAAGAAAAGGGACTCTCGAAATGTTGAGTTAATTACGTTCTCCATATATTAGTTCACGGATTGTAATGTTTAGTAACTTAATACACAACCTAGGAAAAACTGAATGTAATTATCTGGATACATTAAAGACCTGTTTTATACAGACGTGAAACCGTCGTTTTATTGGGTTTATATGCCGTTTTCAACATTATTCCAGTTGTATCGCGGCGACACTTCACATATTAATTATCCCTGAGCAAACGAACAAGTACTAGGCTAGGAAATGTGCCTTGCACAAAGGCACTCCAACAACCTCGACGCTTAACAAGTCGGCTACGGCGGATTCCTTATACACATAAAAGGCAAGACTGAATGTTATTATCTGGACGCATCGAAGACGTGTTTTTATACAGACGTGAAACCATCCTAGATTAAGGAGAACTTGTTCATCTAGAGCAATATCTCGTGTTTTCCCCTACACAAGTGTTATAATACCGCCTGCTGTAGACACGTCAATTGTCGACTATATAAAGGCAAGGGTTAACCCTTTCCCACACAAAGACGCTGTCTGACGCCTCTGCAGCAGAAGATTTCTGAAAACATTGTGGCAAAAGGTAAAATTGCTCAAGATGAGCAATATCTCCCCTTGTCACATCGTTTTAACTCTATTCAACAGTTATAATATATATGTGCAGAGTGTCAATAGTTTTACCTAGATGTTTGCACAGTCGCATGGTGCAGATGTGTTATGTGTAGGAAAGGGTCAAATAACATCAGTCTGTCAAGGATACATCATTCAACCAAGTATCTATGTAATTTCTTCTATCTTATATTGCTCTGGCTTTCTTAAATGCAGACGTTGTTCAGGTATCTGCAGCAGACGACTTTTGAAACATGTTGGAACAAAAAAGAATTAAACATAATCATGTCCAGTAAACGGATCCGACAGTGACACAATACCAGCATTCTAAGAAAATGACCCTTACTAGAACATGATCACGGCTTTAACCCTTGTTCACATACAAACTGACGCCTTTGCTCACAACGAGTATGTTATCCTTTCCCCACAATATTTCAACTTCATAAGGTAACAATGTTTCATTAACAGACATTTTTCACAACCGTCTGCTGTAGACACGTCAGTTGTAGACAGTATAATGGAAAGGGAGAAACAGCATCTGCCTGCCAAGGACATAAACACATTCTGTAACCCAATCTCTATTTTATTTCATCTATATAATACGGCCGACTTTTCACGGAGTTAAACACACATGAGCCGTGTCTAGCGATTTTGGCTCTTAGTGCACAGTCTCCCCAGTGACTTCACTGTTGGCAAACATTATATATAGACATACAACCTTTCCCGCATACAACAAATCTGTAGCTGAAGACTTTGAAAACATGTGGTGAACAAATTGGAATGTCTCTTTCTATAAACGTTTAGTTTTAGAATACAGTTGATATCATTATGGCAAATAGATATTTCTCCTTTAGTCAAAACGTTTTCAAACATTGTTTGCTGCAGAGGCTTCAAATTATGCTGAAGATTTAAATAATATTACTTTTGATTGAAAAAAAACCTAGAAGCCTAGACCAACTAGGTGTACGCGAATGTGATCTAAAAGGATTCCACGTCGGAACGTCAATAAAGCCCAAGTCGCCTGACGCGGTTCATAATAAAATAGAAATAGACTGCGTGTGCCTAAGCACGAGAAAATCTGTTATACATTAGTTTTGACTGTGACTTTCGGTAAGTTCTATAATCAGGATCAACATTAGAAACGTCTAATAAAGTTAGCGTTAAGTCCCTCGATTGTCTGTTTCCAACGTAAACTGTCTGATCGAACTGTGCGTATACACAGGCTGATCTGAACCTGTGTTGAGGATTGATGTGGTTTCGTCAGGAGGGCCATTCAGAGAATGTTTACGGTGGTGCGCATTATATTCACCTTAAATTTGTTGGCGTTTTAAACCTTTATCATTGGTATTAACTTTAGTTGTTTTCATAGAAAAGCTAAATTAAAAAAAAGTCGTATCCGAAACATGAGAATGACACTGAGATATGAACTGTTTGATCATACCTTGTGCCTTTGGTGAGCACCGAGTTCTTTTCGCTGGGTTGGCTTTGGGGGCGTATTACACCTGTATCCTTATTCTTATTAGCTGCAGTTCTTTTCGTAGAAACCGTTTATTTCCGGTAGGTTCATTGAAACGAAATATAGTTGTTTCCGAAACATGAGAATAAAAAAATGTGAAATGACATACACAGATATTCTTTATTCTTAAAAGCAAGTCTTCTATTTATACGGTATTTATTTGTTTCTAGGTAAATGTGAACGTACTTCTCGTCTTACTTATTACATAGGGCTGATTTGACTTCAAGCGTGTCTGTAGCAGACGACTTTTTAAGTTCGGGAAACATTTGGAAGTTGGGGAGAGAGTGTTTTCTCCAAACGTTTGAAACGTGTTTCCTTTCGAAGACATTCCATCTAATTTATCCTTAAGATGTTTCAGACGTTTAAAACGTTTGTAAAATCAGAATGATAAGAAAAAAACATGAGCATACTAAGTTTGAACAAGTCAGCAATTAAGCACGAGATGAATGGAAAAGTCTGCTTAAAAAAATATCTCGATATGTTTTGCAGGTTTTGTGTAAATTGTTTACAATCAAAACTATTTTGATTCTTTCCGACATTCAACTAATCAGCAGACGATTTTGAAAACATATTGGCCCAAAACAATGGAAAACCAAAGACAACCCCCAATTGAATATAATTGAAAGAATAGTGACAAAAGAAGAAATTGTTCATCATGAGCAAATTCTCCTTTTGCCACAATGTTTTCAAAAATCGTCTGCTGCAGATGCGTCAAAATACGTCTATAAGTAAAGTTAGTGTTTTTTTATAGTGTCCCCACTATTGAAAGGTCCAATCATTTCTGACTTATGAGACACATTTATCCTGAATATTTTTACTTCCCGAGAATTTGGTACAATTATGTAACTAGCCGGCGGCGGCTACCGAACAGACTCTTCCAGAACTGACCCCTCTGTCACCCGAATCGAATATCTTAACCAGTAGGCTACCGAATCGGTAGAAGGGAAAGGGTTAAGTGAAAATATTCTCACAAACATCTTTCCAGCCCACCGATTTCCGAACGTCCCTGACATTCTTCATTTGGTGTAAACACTTTGTTATTATACAAATATTTGTACAAAGCACTGACATCGTAAACTATATATTTCAAGAATTGAGTAGTTAAGATTGTTTTCCGCATTTGAGCCCATTTGAACGAAAGGTATACGTTCGCATACCTAAACAGTATAGATCCAGATTAACTTGAGTAGTCAGCTTGAATTCGCACTGTTTTAAAAAAGCCTTAAATGTCTATCTACATATTATTTAGTCATAGGTGCATAATTTGACAAGTTTTTCAAGTTTATATGCTAATCGGCATATTGCCTTTGGCCATTTACAAATGGTATACATGGGATATGACCAAGACACAAACGTTTATGCAGCAGACGACGGAACCACATAAAACTAAATGGGCTAAAGTTGTAGTAGTTCTTACTGCAATTCAGTTTTTATTTCGAGACAAAAGTGTAAACTATTAATGCAATAGTCACCGATGAATAAAAATGGCATTGTGCCTTATTCTGAAAGCTTTCCCTCACACACACACACATGGAGAGATGGGGAGAAGAGCGAGAGACAGAGACATACATACATATATATATATATAGAGAGAGATATATGGGGAGAGAGAGAAGGCTTGGTAGATTGAGAGAGAGAGTGAGTGGGAAGAAAGACAGACAGACAGACATATATATAGACGAAGAATGGAAATATATAGATATATAGAGAGAGAGAGAGTGAGATAGATAGGAAGACAGATACAAATAAAAGAACGATATAGAGCCAAATCGAGATAGAGACAGTGAAAAGTCTGCTTAGATTGAAAAAGAGAGACAGCGAGAGAAGTCTGGGTAGATTGTGAAAGAGAGAGAGAGAGAGAGAGAGAGAGAGAGATAACGAGAGAGATTCAACGAGACAGAAAGACATAGACAAAAAGACCGATAGAGAGCCAAAGAGAGAGAGAGACAGACATAGTAAGAGAGAGAGAGACAGAGAAATAGAAAGAAAAAGACAGACAGATATATAGAGAGAGGGAGAGAGAGAGAGAGAGACAGAGAGAGAGATAGATAGAGAGAGAGAGAGAGCGAGCGAGAGAGAGAGCGAGAGAGAGAGAGAAAGAGAAAGTTAGAGAGAGACAGAGAGAGAGAGAGAGAGGGAGAGAGAGAGAGGGGAGAGATAAAGAGATACATAGAGAGACAGACAGACAGACTTATTTATTGAAATCTTTATTGATTTCATGTATGTATCATGTATGCTACAGGGGTCGTCATTCATTCCGATGATAAAATTCCATGTGACTAATGTGCTCGTGTGTCAGTTGTCGATAGCCTTCAATTGGTTTTATATATAGTACAGTCGTTGTAGGGAGGTACACAGTACGTGGTAGGGGTGTATTCAGTAATTTGTAGGGAGGTATTCAGTACGTTGTAGGGAGGTATTCAGTACGTTGTACGGGAAGACAATTGGGCGGAATACAGGGATGTATTCGGATCGTCTTATTACTACGAGTGTTCGGTGAATTATAATCAAAAGCTGTAATTTGATAGATGAATTCAGCTAGGATAATCCGAATACGCCCAATGAAACACACGTTATGTGAATTGGTCGCCATGTTACAGCTGGCGTATCATTGAAAACGGCGTAAAGCGTAAATCAATCAATAAATACCCGCACATTTCCTATAATTACCCTCGGTGTAGTGCTTTTCCTTCGTTGGCACTTAAGAGTGTGGGGTAAGCATTACGACTCACTCGCTGCTGTAAGGATAAATGGATTCGTAGTATTTTACCCAAGAAACGCCGTGATATAAAAACACATTGTTGCAAGCGGCTCAAACGCCATACACAAAACATATTGCCCTCGTTAAAAAACGTTATGTTACTCACCAAAACAATGTACAGACAATTATAACAAAACCGGAACATAAAGCCACAGTGGCCAACGGGTTTATTTTGAGGATTTGAAACAGGTGTCCACGGTTCGATCCTCGCTAGCGGTAGTCACGATGGAGTGGCCGTGGACAAGGTCCATTCCATAGCCTAGTACGAGTTTATTTACTATGGGATCACGAATAAGTTTACAGTCGACAAGCTGATCAAATTCCGAATAAAACAAACAATTTAAAAGAAAAGAACAATCCCGCAATGGTGAGTTAAATAATCAGGACAATATCGGGTGTCGAATACGTAAATACCCTCTTTTCGATGTATAAATTGTCGCCTTGTTTAAACAATTTTCAATCCAACCTATAATACACTCTCTGGTGGTTTAAATCGTATTGCTTAAGTGTTCTGTGTAGGATTCCAATCGAGTTTAGAATCAGGTAAGCAATATCATTCGTTGTTTATGTGAATGTCAATGTTGAGGATACAACTACATAACTACAAGTTAGTAAAAAGTGTTTGATGAAATCTGATAAATTGTTTTTCTTTTCAGGTATTGTAAGCATAAAACATATTAGTCTGAAAAGGTTTCGTAATATCTTCATAGTATTTTGTGCGTTTTTCGCTCAGAAAATATGACTTGTAGATAGTATGCTATAGATCTTATTGAAATCATCATAAAAAAATCGAAATGTTCAATGCTATAACCAATGGCTATTGAGGTGTTCAGTAATGTTTTATTATAGCTAATTTTCAACTGTTGATGATCTGTTGTGTTGGTATGATATTATAAAGTTATGTGTCGTTTATACTCAATTCAACTCAACTCAACTCTACTCAATTGTATTAGGCATTCAGCAAATAAATATGCCATTGACCATAAACAATAGATAAATGAAAATATGACAATGATACATATTTACATCCTGCGTTTAGTCAAAATATAAACATATACTGCAGAAAAAGTAATACATTTTAAATATAATCAGACAGTATTATCTAAACTTAAATCTCTCTCTTCCAAAGCTTCTTTTATAAATTTTGCCGTATTGACTTGCGTCTTTCTTCTTTTTGATGCCAGTATATTGACAAATTGGGTAACAGTTGGCCAAGTTATAGTAAGGAATTTGTTTCTTAGATCATAGACTTTCTTTCTTGTTTCAAAAATACAAATTTTACTTTTACCAACGTTAATTTGCCATCCCCATTTTGCATCGTGATCCGCAATATTATTCAGCTTGATTTGTAAACTATGTTTATTCGTTGTGAAAAGAACCATACCATCCGCAAACATAAGAATAAATATAGAAAGGTATTCGTTGACATTTTCTGTTAAATTATCAATGAAGAGTATTCCCAAATTAATCAAGTTTTTGTTATTATTATTATTTACAATGTTTTGTGGTTCAACTACGAATTGCAATATAATAATATTGAAATTTCGGCAAGAGGATTTATCTAACTATTGTTATTTTCCCATAAAAAGTCAAATTGCGTTTATTTCGTTTTAAAATGATATAAGAGCATGTTTTTATTTTTCTTTCACAGTTAAGAATTTTACACTTTACATTTATCATTTCAAAAATAAATTCCGTGAGTTTTGACACTTTAAATTCACCTACTTTTAACTCACTTTATTTAGAGCGTCCAATCCACAGACCTTCTATTTCATTAACATTTAGATATAAACTTGAATATTTACCAAACTCTTTGATTATTTGAAAAGCGAATATGCTATCAGTTTTATTTTTAGCAAAAAGTGTTATGTTATCAGCTAGTTGACATTTTTAAGGCGTTTTAACGTATTATCGATGTACACACATACACAGATACAATTTGTTTTCATTTAATTACTAAGACTTCAGATATTAGAATAAATAATCCATAGTTAAATATACATGAATTTATATTAGTATATACTGTTTGTATCCATTTTAAAAAAGAGTTTTCTCTCATCAGAGTTTCATGAAACTTCAAACACATCTTCACCTGTATTGCCGCTTGTACGAGTACTTGAATTTCTTAAAACCTATATATTGGTTTTTTATGCCACCCTTTTGTGTAATTTAATTTTTCCATTTGTCGCAATGTGTTCTTAAGTCGCCTACTGCAGAGGCGTTGGAAAGCGTCTGTATGTAGGAAAGGGTTTATGCCTCCCCGCTGAGATCTACTTCTAGCTTTTCAGTCAGAAGACGCGGTTTAGTCTGGCTAACAAATAGACAGTCGATGAAGACTCTAGTGAGACTGACCGTTTTCATTGCATGCATAGCTTTTCTATATTTTGCCAATATTGCTTTCGTTTGTTAGATCATTGTCATTTACTATTTACTCAAATTAGCGTAAATCAAAGTGAGGAAAGTACCATAACGAATTATTTTTGAACTTGTTTAGATAGTATTGTTAACTGATTGTTGATGTCCAAATTACTTTGATTTTGGCTAACTTTCAATAATTCATAATTATATTGAAGAAAATAACTTAAATACAAAAATATTCTTGCTCACGCTTTCACAAACATGCTTTAAGGATGGTCAATGTAAGATGAAATGGCAATCTCCGTAGAAATATAGCTATGTATATTCATTTTATGAACAGTAGACGAAATGGGAATAAGGGTGTAGACGAAATGGGACAAAAAACTGTAGAAGAAATGGGATTAGACGAAATAGGAAGTTACTTTAAATCATATTGGCAAAAACATAACAATTCTCTAAAATGGTAAATAAACCATTGCGAAGTCGCGTGTGAGTCGCCGGTTATATTTGGGAACCACTCTGCAATGCGCAGTGTGATCTTGCTCTGCACAGTTCGACAATGAGTCTAAGAATGTTTTAAGAAATTTCTGTATTTGGATCCCAAGTATTAATGCGTCGGGGATTTAAAACTGGGCGTCCCAGGTTCAATCCCCCAGTCGCTCTGATATAAATTAAAATAATGTTGAAAACGACATTAAAACGACATAAAAATCCGAAGACCTTTTCCCCTGCGTGTGTGTAATGTTACAAACAAAAAATCCTATTGATGTAACAAAGGTGTATACCCTTTACCACTAGTTGACGCAGAATGTAAAATACAATTATTTATACTAGCTGAAATCATTGAAGCAAAAGAAGACATTGCTTATAGTGAGCACTTTCTCCTTTTGCCAAAATGATTTCAAAAGCTGTCTTCTTAGTATCCTTCTCACCTTGGAAATGGTTAAAGCCGTGCATTACAGAACACGTTTTAGTCGCTTACAGCAGGGTAGGGGTAAACACAGTATACATTTCAAAAATGCATTGTGATGATATCATGTTAAAGTAGTAACCCTTTTCCACTTGAAAACACATCTTGGCGTATCTGCAGAAAACGTCTACTGTTAACATTGTGTCAAAAGGAGAAATTCGTCGTTGTGAGAAATCTCTACTTTTGCCACAATATTTCAACTCTGTTGAATTAAAAAAAAATACTTTATAGCAATGTTCCTTATTTTTGGTGATACAGTTTCGAAGTCACATGACGTAGATTGGTTGTGTGAGAAATGGTGTAAGCAAGATAAGGCTATGTTTTGCCGGTTTTTGAAATTGTATGAAAGTTGATTGATTGATTGATTGATTGATTGATTGGAGTTTAACGCCGTGTTTAACAATTTCTCAGTTATATCACGGCGGCCAGTTCACCTACTCATGCATTTCCTGGTTTTCTCACACCAGTACTCCACACAACAATCTTCCCAAGCAACTGGCTGCTTTTCCACATAGACTTTGCCCCTTGGTGGAAGACGAATGACGCATGTCGCATTGACTTTTGGTCAATCGTCGGAAAGAAAGCTGGCTGAGCCGGGATTCGAACTCACAATCCCTGGATTGACAGCCCGCGTCGCTACCGACTGAGCTACCGGGACTCGGCTTGTATGAATGTGCACCTGGGTCGCGTCAAGCGAGTTGGGGTCTTATTTCATCTGCGTACAATAAAGTCTCAGACGAGGCTGTACATCCACACAGCCTCGCCAGAGCCTTCAAAATCTGTCTACACGTAATATAGTCATATACGCATCTTTTAGCAAAAAACTAGAACTGTAGTCCCATCAGGTTGACATTAAAATACCGTTATATGACCCGTTGATGAGAGTCGTCAGCAAGCGTCTGTTTCTTTGAAAGGGTTTGTTTTGTCATTTCTTAATGTGTTTTTTTTTTCTACGTATTACTCGTAGCCTGTTTCCTCGGTATTTCGGCTGAATAGGCCAATTTTCATGCTTTCATAGAAATGGTCAAACTTAATATTTATGCACTATTCTCAGACTTTTTAGGCAACCAGTATCATCATTTTCAACCAGTTTGACTGTATCCAAACAACACATTGACCTGTCATATTGTTGGACTCTAAAGCTCCTTTAAACACTGTCTTTGCCCTACGAGATCTGGTTTATTTACATATGAAATTTCAAGTTTCCTTTGCTAAAGGGAAAAAATGCTTAAGCAACTTAAGTTTCTCCTTTTGTCACCATGTTCTCAACTCTATTCAATTATTGTACTTTCATTTTCAGAGATTTTCCATATATTTTTCTAGATATTTTCATAGTCGTCTGCTGTTGAATTGTCGTATGTGGTAAATGGTTAAGTTTAACATTCCCCTTTGCATTTTGATGCATCTACAGTAGACAACAAGGTGTTAAGGTCAGGATAAATTGACAAGTAGTTCTTGACACATATCCAGGAAACGCCGTGATATAACTGAAAACAAAATGTTGGAAGAAGCGTTAAACACCATGCAATAAATCAATCGATCAATCAATAATACTAATCACGATCAATAAACACACGTGTACTTGTAACAAACAGAGAGGATCAAGTAGAAAGATGTACACTGATCTTGTTTTTCTTGTAACAAACAGAGAGGATCAAGTAGAAAGATGTACACTGATCTTGTTTTTCTTGTAACAAACAGAGAGGACCAAGTAGAAAAATGCACGATGGTCTTGTTTTATTGTAACAAACAGAGATGATCAAGTAGAAAGATGCACGCTGATCTTGTTTTTCTTGTAACAAACAGAGAGGATCAAGTAGAAAGATGCACGCTGATCCTGTTTTTATTGTAACAAACAGAGAGGATCAAGTAGAAAGATGTACGCTGATCCTGTTTTTGTTGTAACAAACAGAGACGATCAAGTAGAAAGATGCACGCTGATCTTGTTTTTATTGTAACAAACAGAGAGGATCAAGTAGAAAGATGCACGCTGATCCTGTTTTTATTGTTATAAACAGAGAGGATCAAGTAGAAAGATGCACGCTGATCTTGTTTTTCTTGTAACAAACAGAGAGGATCGTGTAACAGATGTACACTCATCTTGTTTTTCTTGTAACAAACAGAGAGGATCCCGTAGAAAAATGCACGCTGATCTTGTTTTTCTTGTAACAAACAGAGAGGATCAAGTAGAAAGATGCACGCTGATCTTGTTTTTCTTCTAATAAACAGAGAGGATCATGTAGAAAGATGCACGCTGATCTTGTTTTTCTTGTAACCCAACAGAGAGGATCAAGTAGAAGAATGCACGCTGGTCTTGTTTTTCTTGTAATAAACAGAGAGGACCAAGCATAAAGATGCACACTGATCTTGTTTTTCCTGTAACAAACAGAGAGGATCAAGTAGAAAGATGCACGCTGATCTTGTTCTTATTGTAACAAACAGAAAGGCTCGTGTAAAAGATGTACACTGATCTTGTTTTTCTTGTAACAAACAGAGATTTTCTGTAGAAAAATGCACGCTGATCTTGTTTTTCTTGTAAGAAACAGAGAGGATCAAGTAGAAAGATGCACGCTGATCTTGTTTTTCTTCTAATAAACAGAGAGGATCATGTAGAAAGATGCACGCTGATCTTGTTTTTCTTGTAAAAAACAGAGAGGATCAAGTAGAAGAATGCACGCTGGTCTTGATTTTCTTGTAATAAAGAAAGGACCAAGTAGAAAGATGCACGCCGATCTTGTTTCTCCTGTAACAAACAGAGAGGATCAAGTAGAAAGATGCACGCTGATCTTATTTTTCCTGTAACAAACAGATAGGATCAAATAGAAAGATGCACGCCGATCTTGTTTTTCCTGTAACAAACAGATAGGATCAAGTAGAAAGATGCACGCTGATCTTGTTTTTCTTGTAACAAACAGAGAGGATCAAGAAGAAAGATGCACGCTGATCTTGTTCTTATTATAACAAACAGAGAGTATCGTGTAAAAGATGTACACTAATCTTGTTTTTCTTGTAACAAACAGAGAGGATCCTGAAGACAAATGCACGCTGATCTTGTTTTTCTTGTAACAAACAGAGAGGATCAAGTAGAAAGATGCACGCTGATCTTGTTTTTCTTCTAATAAACAGAGAGGATCATGTAGAAAGATGCACGCTGATCTTGTTTGTCTTGTAACAAACAGAGAGGATCAAGTAGAAAGATGCACGCTGGTCTTGTTTTTTTGTAACAAACAGAGAGGATCGTGTAAAAGATGTACACTAATCTTGTTTTTCTTGTAACAAACAGAGAAGATCCTGTAGAAAAATGCACGCTGATCTTGTTTGTCTTGTAACAAACAGAGATGATCAAGTAAAAAGATGCACGCTGATCTTATTTTTCTTGTTACAAACAGAGAGGATCCTGTAGAAAAATGCACGCTGATCTTGTTTGTCTTGTAACAAACAGAGAGGATCAAGTAAAAAGATGCACGCTGATCTTGTTTTTCTTGTAACAAACAGAGAGGATCATGTAGAAAAATGCACGCTGATCTTGTTTGTCTTGTAACAGACAGAGAGGATCAAGTAAAAAGATGCACGCTGATCTTGTTTTTCTTGTAACAAACAGAGAGGATCAAGTAGAAAGATGCACGCTGATCTTGTTGTTCTTGTAACAAACAGAGAGGATCAAGTAGAAAGATGCACACTGATCTTGTTTTTCTTGTAACAAACAGAGAGGATCAAGTAGAAAAATGCACGCTGGTCTTGTTTTTCTTGTAACAAAGAGAGAGGATTAAGTAGAAAAATGCAAGTTGGTCTTGTTTTCCTTGTAACAAACAGAGAGGATCATGTAGAGAGATGCAAACTAATCTTGTTTTTCTTGTAACAAACAGAGAGGATCAAGTAGAAAAATGCACGCTGATCTTGTTTTTCTTGTAACAAACAGAGAGGATCAAGTAGAAAAATGCAAGCTGGTCTTGTTTTCCTTGTAACAAACAGAAAGGATCATGTAGAACGATGCACACTGATCTTGTTCTTATTGTAACAAAGAGAGAGGATCTTGTAGAAAGATGGACGCTGATCTTGATTTTCTTGGAATAAACAGAGAGAATCATGTAGAAAGATGCACGCTGATCTTGTTTTTCCTGCAACAAACAGAGAGGATCCTGTAGAAAGATGCACACTGATCTTGTTCTTATTGTAACAAACAGAGAGGATCCTGTAGAAAAAATGCACGCTGATCTTGTTTTTCTTGAAACAAACAGAGAGGATCCTGTAGAACAATGCACGCTGATCTTGTTCTTCTTGTAACAAATAGAAAGGATCCTGTAGAAAGATGCACACTGATATTGTTCTTATTGTAACAAACAGAGAGGATCCTGTAGAAAGATGCACGCTGGTCTTGTTCTTCTTTAAAATCAAAAATGATGCAGGCTGATCTTTTCCATCGTGTTACAATTGATTGATTGGTTGGGGTTTAACTCCGTTTTTAACAATTTCTCAGTTATATCACAGCGGCCAGTTCACCAACTCATGCATTTCCTGGTTTTCGCACACCAGTACTCCACAAAACAATCTTCCCAAGCAACTGGCCGCTTTTCCACATAGACTTAGTCCAGTGGTGGAAGACGAATGACGCATGTCGCATTGATTTTTTTCAATCGTCGGAAAGAAAGTTGGCCGAGCCGGGATTCGAACTCAAAACCCCTGGATTGACAGCCCGCGTCGCTACCGACTGAGCTACCGGGGCTCGTCGTGTTACAAACAGAAAGGGTCCTATAGAAAGGTGCATACTGATCTTGTTCATCTTGTAACAAACATTTAAAATTATATATTAAGATGCACGCTGATATTGTTCTACTTGTAACAAACAGAGAGGATCCTGTAGAATGATGTACGCTGATCGTATTCTTCTTGTAACATACAGAGACGATCCTACAGTAGAAGCACACTGATCTTGTTCTTCTTGAAAAAACAGAGTGGATCCTGTAGAATGATGTACGCTGATCTTATTCATCTTGTAACATACAAAGAGGATCCTGTAGAAAGATGCACGCTGATCTTATTCTTCTTGTAACATACAGAGAGGATCCTACAGAAAGAAGCACACTGATCTTGTTCTTCTTGAACACACAGAGAGGATCCTGTAGAATGATGTACGCTGATCTTATTCTTCTTGTAACATACAAAGAGGATCCTGTAGAAAGATGCACGCTGATCTTGTTCTTCTTGTAACATACAGAGAGGATCCTACAGAAAGAAGCACACTGATCTTATTCTTCTTGAACAAACAGAAAGGATCCTGTAGAAAGAACCAGGCTGATTTTGTTCTTCTTGCAATAAACAGAGAGAATCTTGTAGAAAGAAGCACGCTGATCTTGTTCTACTTGTAACAAACAGACAGAATCATGTAAAAAGATGCACGCTGATCCTGTTCTACTTGTAACAAACAGAGAGAATCATGTAGACAGATGCACGCTGATCTTGTTCTACTTGTAACAAACAGAGATAATCTTGTAGAAAGAAGCACGCTGATCTTGTTCTACTTGTAACAAACAGAGAGAATCATGTAGAAAGAAGCACGCTGATCTTGTTCTACTTGTAACAAACAGAGGGGATCATGTAGAAAGATGCCAGATGATCTTGTCCATGTTCTAACAAACAGAGAGAATCAAGTTGAAAGAAGCACGCTGATCTTGTTCTACTTGTAACAAACAGAGGGGATCGTGTAGAAAGATGCCAGATGGTCTTGTCCATGATCTAACAAACAGAGAGAATCATGTAGTAAGATGCACGCTGATCTTGTTCTTTTGTAACACACAGAGCGGATCCTGTAGAAAGATGCACGCTGATCTTGTTTTCGGTTTCCCTATGATGCGGCTCCTTTCTATCTGTGCGTGCATATATTTACGTTCATATCGAGGCATCGCGAGAATAACAGTGAAACTACACAGTACATTTATATGGCATATTATCCTCTGCAGTGGAAAAGGCGTTTGAAAACAATTAGACAAAATATCAAAATGCTCATGAGCAATTTCACCTTATGTCACAATGTTTTCAACTTTATTTAATAATCAAGCTGTCATAAAAGTAGATTTGTAACAGTTTTACGATCTTTTTCAAAGTCGTCTGCTACAGATTTGTTATATGTGGGAAATGGTTAAATCTCCGAATTCGAAAAAATCACTTAGACATTTCGAGATGTTACTATAGATCCAATTTGAGCAGTGAGCCATGACGAAAGGTCATGGATTGTTCTATTATCCAAAATAGGGATGAGCATAAAAATATGTGCCCGTTTTGATTATAAATAAAATCTTGACACACAACCAGTTCGAAGGCAAAGATAGCGTTGAACTCGCAATGCTAAGGTCCTGAGTTCGAGTCGTAATGGATTACATCTTTTTGTTTTATGTTTTTTATATATTTTCTAGGTAATTGTTAATCGCGCAATTTCCTTAATCTTGTAATGATATATACGCTTATCCAATCTCAATAACAATATACCTATTATTCTCTGCAGTAGCGCCTCTCCTAATATAGAAGCGAAGCAGTATGTCTGATTTCAGTGAGCTGTTATGTTAAATTGATTGATTTATTGGTGTTTTACGCCGCTTTCAACAATGTTTAAGTTGTATCACGGTCTTTCCTTGATAAGTTACCAGTACTACTGGTCCATTTATCCTGACACCAGTCAGTCAGTCGTAATGCTAGCCCCGTAACCCTGATCGCCTAGGAGGGCAACCATTTTTACCAGTGTTTAAGTCTTATATATACTTATTTAATTGACTAACAATTACATCTATATATATACTTATTTGGTTGACTAACGATTACATCTGTACTGTCAAATGTTTACGAAGATCATGGAAATATATGAGTGTCATGTAAACAAACCATTAACTTTGTGTTAAGGGACAACCCAAAGGACTCGCAGTAACTCGAACATGTGAAAAATTCGAAAGAAAATCGTTTAACTCGAACCATCTCCGGATACGTATCTGTCTTTTAAAAAAGGGTATTATCACTTCTGATTGATGATACTGCTGCTGCGCAGTTTTCTTGAAATGATTATATCACTACCTTGCTTTTTAAAATAGACAAAACGTACCAATGCATATCGAAGCTGTCAATAAAAGTTGAATTTATAATAAATCCAGCTAACACTTAGACACGCCGATATCTCGAAGCACCATGTGGGTCGCTTTGGACATCGAGTTATTGCGAGTCCATGGTAGACGTACATCACGTTTACAATCAAAACTCTTCGGTCAAATTGCACAATTGTCTACGACAAGCGTGTATTGTCGAAGATATGCGTTGTTTTTCATACTGGTACCCCATTGATGATAACATATGCATTGATATGCTAACATATGAAGAACCAGACCCCCTGGGAAATTCCCTTCCAATTTTGATGACGTGGCCTTAACGATCGCACGTACTTCCTGGTTACAGGTTAAGGCAGAGACATAAGACGTAAGACTTAACGATCGCACGTTCTTCCTGGTTACAGGTAAAGGCAGAGACATAAGACGTAAGACTTAACGAATGCAGAGATATAATAAGTGTGGGAAAAGTAAAACTGAATAAACTCTATTCATAACCTTTTATTTGTCAGTATTTGAACAAAGTGACGTATGGATCACAGGTCTGAATATCAAATAGAATTGTACTGAATTTGAAATAAATATTTATTTGAAAACGAAAATAGAAATTTAGAAATTTTACCGAAAACTGTTTTCTTTTATATATATATATGTATATATATATATATAACAATAAACAAAACTTCTTAAAAACTCAGCACTATTTTATCTTAATTCCTCAGATTATAAGATATTTCTTTTTTCATCAGATTCAACGTAAATAGTCGAATGAAGTCCGGCTGACGATTTTGGGAATTCCCTCAATTATGACGCATATTGGTAAATGATGACTATTTTGATTTATGATTAGATACCATAATATATAGAGAATCTTACATGAGTGCTTATTTGTTATTGTTTTTTATGAAACGAGTCGACTGAAAATAATATGACGCGAGGCCCTGCCGAGCGTCATATTCGTTTCAGTCAACGAGTTTCATAAAAACAATATCAAATAAGCACGAATGTAAGATTCTATTTATCACATAATACCATAAAAAGATTGTTTTCAATCTTTAAATCGATCTTTCTTCGTCCTCATATAAACAGTGACCGAAGTTCACCCCGAAGTTCTAATGCATACTTCCACTGTAAAAAGTAGTCCCTATCAATAACCTTTTGATTTTATACAAAATTAGCAACAAGGCACTTATAACATTTCATTTATCGAGATTTATTCTCTTTAAACAATATTTTAATAAATGCCGAAATTCAGAAAAATTGTAAACAATATGCTGTCATTTAAAGTGACGTCACACAGGAGTGACGTCACACAGGAGTGACGTCACACGCGTGCTGTGAGTCGGCTATTTATGTAACTAGTTACATATGATATTTATGTCACTGCTTTATGTCACTCCTGGAGTGCAAGTTATGTGATAAATCTTAGTATTTAAACAAAGTGCTGTTTATCACATGCAATAAATCTCAGATCGGAATATAAAATATTCTTGTGCCGAATCCGAAATAAATAATTATTTGAAAATGAAAGCAAAATGTTTGGAATATCCAGTCAATTATTTAACCGATTGTTTTCGTCTTTATAAATGTATAACCGAAAATAAAACTTTTTATAAATATAAGCGCTATTTTATCTTAATTCCTTACAAAATGGACGTAGCAATAATTATAATATATTTATTTTGTCATCAGATTCTCCGCAAATAACCGAGTGAAGTCCGGCTGACGAGTATAGCCGGAGATTTCCATATTGTCTGCAGACTGGTACCCAACCTATGATATAATATACGCTGTTTTAAACAAATAGCGATAGAGTACCAGACCACCTTACCTCAAATACTTGGAATTATGACTCTTGATTTATGATTAATATATCTTAGTATTGGAACAAAGTGTTGTTTATCACCTGCAATAAATCTCAGAACTGAATATATAAAATAGTCTTATACTGAATTCGAAATAAAAATTATTTGAAAACGAAAGAAGGAAAAAAAAAGTCCATTTATTGCATTGTATTGAAGAAATAGATTAGATGTGTGATTACTTTTCATAATTATACGAATTATTATTCCCCCAGACTACTATAACTTATCAGATTTAACGTGTTCTTATCAAGGTGGCCCTTCTTCGGTAGACGACTTTGAAAACGACTAGTCAAAAACATGGAAAATATCTATTAATGCAGGTATAATTACTGAATAAAGTTGAAAACATTGTGACATAGGGAGAAATTGCTCGTATTGGGCAATTTCTTCTTTTGTCACAATGTTTTCAAAAGTCGTCTGCTGCAGAGGCGTCATAAAGCATATATGTGTCGGAAAGGGTTAAATCCACATTTCATGCTTGCTACGTCTGCCAAAACGTAGTCGTATAGGATAGTAGTCTAATGGTTCTTTTCTTACACACATCCACATGTAATATAGCCATAGATGATTCATCTGATACACATACATTTAGTCCTAGATGCATAATTTGACGAACAGTTATAAGCTTACACCCCCAATCACCTTATGCAGACGTCTTTGAAAACATATTGGCAAATTCGTAAAATATCTCCATAAATAAGAGCTAAAGTTATACTGTTTATAACAGAGTTGAAAATATTGTGGCAAAAGGAGAAATTGCTTGTTTTGAGCAATTTCCTTTTTTGCCATAATGTTTTCAAAAGTTTTCTGCTATAGAGGCATCAAAAAGCGTCTACATGAGGTAAAGGGTAAAGTAATTTAATCAATGTTTCTAAATTCTTGAAGTGATACAAAAACAGAAACATCACCGCAGCCTCTAATCTCGACCAAATCCAAATAAGCTATAGTTAATAATTGAAATATAACAAATAGTTGACCCTTTCCTTTAAACAACAACGATCTTGGAAATATAGCGACATAAAATATTTATAAATGATGGTGTAATCATCAAAAAGAGTGGAAAACATTATGGTTCATAGAGAAATAAGGAGAAACTACTCATAACGGACAATTTCTCCTTTTTGATTGATTGTTGATTGTTTGGTGTTTAACACCACTTTCAACATTTTTTCAGTTATATCACTGCATTTTCTTGGTAAGTTACCAGTACTACTGTTCTATTTATCCTGACACCAGCCAGTCAGTTGTAATGCTAATCCTGCATGCAACCCTGAGCGCCAAGGAGGGCAGCCATTAATATCATTTGTTAAAGTCTTTAGTATGTCTGGCTTGGGACTGAACCCACGTCCTCCCGCACTCGAGGCGGACGCTTTACCACTACACGTGACCACTTTTGCCACAATGTTTTAAATACCTTGTTGTCTACTGTGGATGCATCATAATGCATAGGGGAATGGTAAACTTCCCCACATACAATAATTCGGCAGCAGACGACTTTGAAATTATCTAGAAAACATATGTAAAACCTCTGAAAATGAAAGTACAATAATTGAAAAGAGTTTAAAACATTGTGACAAAAGAAGAAATTGTTCGTTTTGAGCAATTTATTCTGTTGTTGCCATGATTCCAAAAAGTCGTCTGTTGCAGAGGCGTCAGAAAGCGATATATGAGGGAAATGTTTAACTAAACAGTTCCTTCCAATGTTTTCCTTTGCCAATTTCCACAAGGAGATGACGCCGCTACAGAAGACAACTTTTGAAAACATTGTTGCGAAAGAAGAAATTGCTCAAAACATTTTCAACTACATGTTTTTTTCAATAATTAAACTTTCCCTTAAAAAGATTTGTATTAATTGTGTTTAAAGTCGTCTGCTGCAGATTTAAAGACAGGGCACAAATTACCAATACATGAATTGATATTACATACTGTTATATGTGTATATCGAATAATTTCAAAGACAGTTTTATATTGGTTATACCAGGAACGTAGATAAGAGGGATAAGCAAGTAAGTTGTATACTAAAATATCACCGTCCCAACATATGTAGCAAGTAAAACTCAAAAACTATTGAAGAGTTGAAAATAACAAAGTCTAAACATTCTTCTATTGCAGTAGATAAACATATGTTGATATACTACACGTTTTGATAATATTTTATCCTTATGAATAATGTCAGTTTAGTAATATTTGGAACAAAATTAATATAATTCAGAACTCACAATATCTGTGTCTTTCAAACCAGTCATTATTCAAAATACAAATATATTCCAGTTGTTCATTGTATCTTCTTCTTCAATTCTTTTATTTGTAGATAAAGGCCACTGGCCCAAAATACATCATATACATTTATACATACATATAGAAAAACTATTTTCATGTGTGTCCCTTTATATTTAAATAAATCCATCGAATCTCTTACTTTTAATATGGTACATACATACACTGCAATGTTTTTTATGATTTGTGGGTTTTCAATTTTTAATAATCTATAAAAATCTGCTAAATTTGTTCTCCCAGAATACCATGTATATAAAAGAGCATCCCGTTCAGCTGAATATCTTAAACAATGAAAGAAAGCATGGAATTCATCTTCAATGGATATAATGTCGACAGTCCCCAGACAAAAATGGCATATTCTGTTTTGTCTGTCTATATTTTGATGTCGTCCTATTTCAATACTTAATTTGTGGTTCGAACACCGAAAACGTGCTAAAGATTTTCTTAAGGTAAATGACATTTCTATATTCAAATATCTTTCAGGATTTAACAATGTCTTTATATTTTTATAAGTATCACATCGTGATGAAGAGTCAATATTTTCTCTCCAGTTTTGTTTTAAGCAGTCCGACAATCTAGTTTTAAAACATTTGATAAAGGAGTTTATATCTCCAACTTCTTGTGAGATCCATACAAATCCAAAACCGTATCGAAACAATAAATTATTTACATGTGTAGCCCAATTGATGCGTTTAATTTCATCCTGACACTTTAACATCTTATAACAGCTTTTAGGGTATCTATTATCAGGCATATGTATTACTTTACACCAGTATTTTATACACTTGCTATAATAAGTAAAACATAACGGTAAGCGTCCACATTCCCCAAGAACAACATCATTATTAACAGATTGAGAAACTCCTAAAAAATATTTACAAAACTGTATTTGTACTCGTTCTATCACTTCGCTGTACTCATAGCCCCATATCTCTGCTGAGAAAGTAAGTATCGGTAGTATCATAGCATCAAATATTTTAAAATTTTCTTTAACATTTAATCTTCCAAATGTACGTTGGCTTGACTTGATTGAGAACATTGCTTTTTTTGCTTGTGCTGCAAGCTTTATTTTGGCTTTCGTCCAAGATAATTTCGGTGTGAACAGTAATCCCAAAAATTTGTACATTGATGTGGTTTTTAAAGGCGTATCGTTAAACTTCCATTTTTCATACTTCCGTAGTGGTCCTCCATTTCTAAACACAATTATTTCAGTTTTGTTTAAGTTAATAGTCATACCTGAGAGATTGCAGTACTCTGAGATAGTGTTCAATTGTCTTTGTAAGTTAACAACAGTTTCTGCACAATTTGCTACATCATCCGCATATAAAAGACATAAAATATCAGGTATGTCTGGACTCATAGATATTCCAGAGATTCCTTTATTTCTAAGAAATGATACTAAATCATTTATGAATAAACTAAACAGTATTGGACTACACTGATCGCCTTGCTTTGTACCCACGTTACTTATTACAGGTTGTGTGTTCTTATTCCCAATACGTATAAAAGA
The DNA here is from genome assembly GCA_031761405.1 of Serripes groenlandicus. Taxonomy (NCBI): domain Eukaryota; kingdom Metazoa; phylum Mollusca; class Bivalvia; order Cardiida; family Cardiidae; genus Serripes; species Serripes groenlandicus. Next base: position 19,231,339 of record JASEVX010000008.1, on the reverse strand, counting down.
TTTAAGATCGGAGTACATAGCTATAAGAGTACTTAGCATGTTGCCGTTAATTCCATTTTTTGAGAGACATGTAAACAGTTTATCGTGTAAAATAGAATCAAATGCCTTTTGAAAATCTATATAAAGAACATAACATCTACCACCCGGTTTAGAAATATACTTTTGTACAATACCCATAAGGGTAAAAACATTGTCGACTGAAGAGTATCCCGCCCTAAAACCTGCCTGTGACTCGTCTATTTTGTTAAAAGTTTCAGCCCATTTGTACAATCTTTTATTAATAATACTAGAATATATCTTGTACATTACGTTTACAAGTGATCAAGTATCTTTAACTTTAGTTGAACTGTTTAGCTTTCAGAATATGTATGTTTTGTGTATGTGCCAAATGTGACTTCAAAGTTTTATTTGCTACAAAATGTGAACATTTTGACAATTTTATTTCTCCAAGTCATATTTTAACCAGATAACAGGTGTACAGGTGGAGTTGCTTATCGATCTTATCTACATCCGTGGTTATACACACTAATTGAACTGAAGTTTCATTTTGAATTGCAGAATGTTAAAGCATTAGTGAGTCCAAGCAATTTTTGACAGAGTGAATTTAATCAAAGACAAAAATACGTTGATGGTAGCATTTCAACTATTGAGGTGAGTATTTGAATGTTAAACCTTCTATGTTTTCTCTCCTCTTGCTGTCTACTTTAAATGCATCAAAATGCATAGAGAAATGGTTAACTTAATTCTTTCCCTCATACACTAGTTCTGAAGCAGACGACTTTGAAAACATCTTGAAAAAGATATGAAAATGAAAGTACAATAATTGAACAGAGTTGAGAACATGGTGACAAAAAGAAAAAAATCGTTTCGAGCAATTTCTTTTTTTGTCGCAATGTCTTCAAAAAGCCGTCTGCTGCAGAGGCGTCATGAGGGAAAGGGTAAATTAGACAGTTCCTACATGTTCCAATTTTTAGATCACCTGGGCCGAAGGATCTGATCACTATCTGTCAGTGGTCTGTCGTCCGTCCGTCATTAACTGTTAGCTTTAAACATCACCTCCTCCTAAGCTACAGGACCAATTTCAATTAAACTTCCCAGGAAAGTTCCTTTGATGGTCCTCTTTCCACGGAGAACTTCGGTTGGTGCGGCATTAGAAATGGGGCAAAATTGCAAACTGTAAAGTTCTTCTCCTCTGAATCTGCTTGTCAGATTCCAATATAATTTAGTAAATATTTTCATTGGGTGACCCTCTACAAAATGTGTACTAGCCATATTGATTGGTTGAAAAACGTGACAACCAGGACCCATCAGAAAAGAGGAAAATTTCAAAACTTAAATAATCTATCCTTATGAAGTGCTTGTCTGATTTCAAGATGAATATGTGGACATTTTCCTTTAGTTAAACTTATTGTTTTACATCGATTGCGAAACAAGCTTTAAGCTTATATTAATCATGCTCGATGTCTGCTTCCTGGATACTTAACCAGTACTCGCGCCGTTTGTGTGGAAATATCCCAAAGGCAGAACCAGCTCATCACGGGATTCAATCATTAGACATAGTATTCAGGTGGCATCAGAAAACGGTTAAATTTACTTTAAGCTTAAAAGAACATCTCCTGATCATCCACTTAAAGACACATCCAGGAATAAGTTCTGGTTGGGATAAAAAAAACTTTTTCGCCATGTACTATAGAATATAAGAAACAAGAAAATACTTTTAAAAGTATGGGTTTCCATGGCCGTTTTTGTGATATATCTATTTATAGAACGCATTGATTGGTGTTTTTTTGTTAAAAGATGTTTAAATGTCCGTCATCATTAATTGTGCAAAGTAACATTAAATCTACAACAAATTCATAAATTCTTTGTTCAGATATATGTAATAGACATTATTATAACAAGGCAAATTTTTATTGGCTGCAATGTCCGAAATATTGCAAAATTTAAACATTTGTGTCCACCTTACCATGCTTGTTTCTGAAAAATATTACATTTATTACCTCCCCTTATTAAGAAAATACCAACAATTTTACTATGGACAATAAATATCAAATTTACAGGCATTTAAAACAATCAGATTACCTGAAAAACACTTTGGTTTTAATAAACAACATTGGTAACTGTATCTACCTTTAATTAATTTTTCTTTGGGGGGGGGGGGGGGGGGGGGGGGGGGGGGGGTGGGGGTTCTATGTTTTTTTTGTAGTTAATTGGAGCTTTATGATGCCTCTGCAGCAGACGACTTATAGTATATCAATAAATAGTCGAAAAAGGAAAAATTGCCTATTCTGAGCAATTTCTCCTTTTGTCACAATGTTTTCAACTTTATTCAATCACTAGACTTTCACATGCAGAGATTTTTCACATTTTTTTCAAGATGTTTTCAATAACAATACGTATACAGTTGCAAAATACGATATTCTTGACTCTTTGCCACATAATTTATAGACATTTTCAGACGTCTCTGCAGCAGACGACTTTGGAAAATAGTGGAAAAAGGAGAAATTCTCCATTTGCCACAATGTTTTTAACTTTATTCAATAACCAGACCTTCAATATCAATACATATACAGTTGCAAAATATATATTCTTAAACCTTTACAACATATATATACTTTGGACGAAATATGACGCCTCTGCAGCAGACGAATGTTTGAAATATTGTGGTAAAACTTTTGACACAGTGTTTTCAACTTTATTCAATCACTAGACTTTCACATGCAGACATTTGTCACATTTCTTTCCTGGTGTTCTCAATAACAATACATATACAGTTATACAATAACATATTCTTGACCCTTTCCCACATGTAGACGTGTTCTGATGCCTCTGAAGCATACGACTTTATAAATGATAGTGGAAAAAGGAGAAATTCCCCTTTTCCCCTTTAGTCACAATGTTTTAAACTTTATTCATTAACAATACATATACAGTTGAAACGTAAGATATTCTCGAACCTTTCTCGAATATAGACGCTTTCTGACGCCTCTGCAGCAGACGACCTTTGAAAATATATTTGAAAAAGGAGAAATTGATCATTATGAGCAATTCCTGCTTTTGTCACAATGTTTTCAACTGTATTTAATATATATGAACATATATACATACAGTTACAAAGTAAGATATTTCCAACATATACTATAGGCACTTTTTGATGCCTCTGCAGCAGATGAGTTTTGAAAATATGGAGGACAATGGAAAATTGCTCATTATGAACAATTTCTCCTTTTGTCACAATATTTTCAACTGTATTCAATAGTTATGAATATATATACATACAGTTTCAAAGTAAGATATTTCCAGTATATACTATAGACGCTTTCTGACGTCTCTGCAGCAGATGAATTTTGAAAAAAATGATGCTAAAAGGAGAAATTGTTCATTATGAGCAATTTCTCCTTTTGTCACAATGTTTTCAACTGTATTCAATATCAATGAACATATATACATACAGTCAGTTACAAAGTAAGATATTTCCAACATAAACTTATCTATAGACGCTTTCTGACGCGTCTGAGGCAGACGAATTTTGAAAATATGGAGGAAAAAGGAGAAATTGCTCATCATGAGCCATTTCTCCTTTTGTCACAATGTTTTCAACTGTATTCAATATCTATGAATATATATACAAACAGTTACAAAGTAAGATATTTCCAACATATACTATAGACGCTTTGTGACGCCTCTGCAGCAGATGAATTTTAAAAATATGGTAGAAAAAGGAGCATTTTGTCATTTTCTTCTCATTTGTTTTCAATATATTTAGAGAGAATAAATATTATGTCCCTATGTAGCACTCTGGCCAGCTACATCAAATTGTCCACGAGGAAAACACAGGTAAATAAACGAGATCGTATAGTGATACATTTATTTATTTAAATAGGTAAACTAGAGTCTCATGACTCTCTCTCTCTCTCATGCCGACACACCATTCTCTGACTCTCCCCAGAGAGCCCATACGTCTTCTCTCTATCTATGCAAATCTCCCTCGCTTCAACAAAAACATACATTTATATACTACTGGGCTGGCGCCGTATACACGTGATATCCCGTATATAGTTATACCCTCATGGATCTAATAGCTCACATGTATACCTCTATACCTCTACCCTCATTGTGTTACATTCGTCCCCCTCTTAATAAATTTTCACCAAGAAAATTGTACAAATATATAAGTAACACAATGGGTTGACGCAGCCCTACACATTTGAAAATAACTACAATAAACAGTGCATGCATAAACTAAACACTACATGTTATATGCACAATTACAAATATCAAAACAAAATCTTAAAAACCAAAGTCTGCAGTTATAATCAAGTAGCCAAAGAATAAATTGTTCATTTGTCCGAACCAAGTAGTTAAAGCACGGCGTTGATATCGGTTGTGGGTATGGATCATAAATGTCACAGTATCTTCTCCAGGAATTTCATTCAGAATCTAAAGGTAAACATTATACACGTGTCTTCTCCAAGAATTCCATTCACGTGTCGACAGGTGGTCATTATAAACGTGATCTCTGTTTCATTGATAACCTGTCTGTAAAGATAAAGTCCAGTTCCTGCTACGTTAATTGGATCTTGTAGAAACACAATATCCCCACAGGTATGTTTCTAAAACTGCTGATCCCCCGATTTGGTAGCATTTTTGTTTCCGCCCGTTATCATCTTAATGGACCGGAAACGTGTGTCCATCACCAGGCAGATAACCGCACAGCTCATTATAGTTGTACATTGTTAGCACAAACACAAAACCTGACTATATGATGATAGATTATGAATCTCGATGTGATTATAAGGGTTACAATAGATATACGACTCTATAAACTGCAGCTTAACTGCTACAAACACATAAAACATAGTTAGTTCTTTTCCGGAACATCATGAGCCCCTTTGCTCAAAAACAAACTCTGATACATCATACAGGTATTCTCTAGGCGTCCCCACGGACCCTGTTAACCCTTCTCCGGACGGCACAGAAACGGTTGGCGGTTGGTTCCCGCCATTATCCATTCTTTGGAGTTCAACTTCATTGTGAACCGCTTCGTTCCGCCCTTTTGTCATCCATTTACGTAAACAATTTGGCAGGCAGTTAATAGAAACATGACATTTTCTTTTTAAACAACATAACAATACCAAGATCACCACCACTATGACAATACCCAAGCTGACGTAATACCAAGCGCTACGCGACGAACTTACTTCAATTTTTCTGTTCCTTGTAAATTCTAACTCTTTAATTAACCTATCGATAGGCAAGTACTCTATTTCTGATAGAGTCGTAGGAATTTGAATATCAGAAACGTTTGCAAATATCCTACAACATACGATGCTGCGAGTATGAAATACTCTATAGATGCAGTGCATTCCTGTTTGAGCTCCATTAAGTCAATAGGTGATTTAATTTTAACTTTCGTATGCTGCGCATTACATACTAAATCGAAATGTAAATCCACCCTAGAAATAATTACCCAATTGTTTTGAACTAAATGGTAAGCGATAGGTAAGTTTTCCATGGTTACCAACGTAAGAAATATTTATTGGACATGATAAAGTGGCATTTTTTTGACAGCACACTCATTAATTTCCCCTATACAAACACCGTTTTGCACGTTAAATGTCTATAACTTTACGGTTGTTCCACTGGTGCGATATGGTCTGAGTTTAATGAGAGGGTACATACCTGTATACATTTTCATTCTAACATCTGTGTCTGCACAGATTTCTCTATTTTTACGCCTTATTTTAATGACCTGTTGTTGTATATCGGCGGCGCGTCGCAGTTAACGAACACAGTTTTCTCGGAGAATCGACCCCAGGAAAGTTTAACAACAGCATTAGTGATAAGCACTCTGGGCTTGTTTCCAATGTAACCCTTTTCAAATGAGGATTTTCCGAATGTTTAAATACCTAACAATAACAAACATGAACTGTTTGCGGAAGGGTCTTTATTTTCGATTGAGTGCAAGCATACCTCGGCACAAGAATTTAGCAATATGTTCTCTATTTCTGTTTCAAAATTTGAGAAGAAGTGAATCTGAGCCTACACCTGAAAGCTTTATAAAAAATAGTATATTAGTTCTGTTTGTTCAGCCAACTACCCGATTACTACATACGGAAAGTATTTGCGTTAAAATGTTGCCCTGACTTATGGATTCCAGAAGACACATTGCTTCTTTTTCCACATTCCCAAGCATAGTGGCCTGGCTCTACGCATTGATAACAGTTAACGCTTTTCTGTATCGACCCTTATCTTGCCTGACTTGGGCAAGACCTACTTGCCCGTAACTTTTCCGCGCTCTACAATCTGCAATGAGGTGCTCTATCTTGTGACAGTAATTACACTTAATTTTCTGTCGATAGTGATCGACCTCCATCGGAACGGCCTCATCATCTTGATGATTTTCTCTTGGCGCGTGACCCGTTCGCAATTGAAATCGCGTAGCTATCGTAACCGCGTTCTGATATAGTTGTATGATTTCCCTCATTATTTTCATTTTAAGAAAAGCATCTTCCCCCATATTTAACATTCGCTCGGCATAAACCTGTACTTTAAGAGAATCTTCCCTGAGCCCATCAAAAGCATCTTCCCCCATATTTAACATGCGCTCGGCATAAACCTGTACTGTTTTCCCCTTTTGTTGACTTATTTTCCTCAAAATCAGCAGCGCATGCTGAAAATCGACTACTTCGTTAAACCTTAATTTTAACTTCCCCTTAATTTGATCCCAGGTGTGATTAGCATGCTGTTCAAGATATCGTTTTATGAAATCACTGACAGGGCCTATGCTTGCTTTATATGCTATATATTTAGGTACCATATATTTAACCCTTTCATTAGGTATTCCAGTTAACGTGCCAAACTTTTCAATACTTTTAATCCATTTTTGTCCCCCGCTTTTAGCGAAAGCTGGGGACTATTATTTCTCATTCGTCAGTCCGTCCGTCAGTCCGTCCGTCCGTCAGTCCGTCCGTCAGTCCGTCAGTCACGCTGTCACAAAAACTTTAACCTTGGTCATAACTTCTGAACCGTAATAGGTACTGCTTTCATATTTCACATGTGTACTCCTTGTGACAACCCCTTTCCATCAATACAAATTTTTTTGACCTTGTGACCTTGACCCTGACGAGTTATGGCCCTTTACCCCTATGTATGACTAAATTCATTTCCGGGCTATTTCTCTGCAACCGCTTTTTGGAATTTTATGAAACTTCATAGGAAGGATCACCACCAAGTGTAGATGCGCATATGGTGTTTGCGTTCCGGTTGGATTATTTTGCACGGAGTTATGGCCCTTTACCCCACCATCAGGCTATGTATGACTAAATTCATTTCCGGGCTATTTCTCTGCAACCGCTTTTTGGAATTTTATGAAACTTCATAGGAAGGATCACCACCAAGTGTAGATGCGCATATCGTGTTTGCGTTCCGGTTGGATTATTTTTCACGGAGTTATGGCCCTTTACTCCACCATCAGGCTATGTATGACTAAATTCATTTCCGGGCTATTTCTCTGCAACCGCTTTTTGGAATTTTATGAAACTTCATAGGAAGGATCACCACCAAGTGTAGATGCGCATATCGTGTTTGCGTTCCAGTTGGATTATTTTGCACGGAGTTATGGCCCTTTACCCCACCATCAGGCTATGTATGACTAAATTCATTTCCGTGCTATTTCTCTGCAACCGCTTTTTGGAATTTTATGAAACTTCATAGGAAGGATCACCACCAAGTGTAGATGCGCATATCGTGTTTGCGTTCCGGTTGGATTATTTTTCACGGAGTTATGGCCCTTTACTCCACCATCAGGCTATGTATGACTAAATTCATTTCCGGGCTATTTCTCTGCAACCGCTTTTTGGAATTTTATGAAACTTTATAGGAAGGATCACCACCAAGTGTAGATGCGCATATCGTCTTTGCGTTCCGGTTGGATGATTTTTCACGGAGTTTTACCCCACCATCCGGCTATGTATGACTTAATTCATTTCCGGGCTATCTCTCTGCAACCGCTTTTTGGAATTTGATGAAACTTTATAAGAAGGATCACCACCAAGTGTAGATGCGCATATCGTGTTTGCGTTCCGGTTGGATTATTTTTCACGGAGTTATGGCCCTTTACTCCACCATCAGGCTATGTATGACTAAATTCATTTCCGGGCTATTTCTCTGCAACCGCTTTTTGGAATTTTATGAAACTTCATAGGAAGGATCACCACCAAGTGTAGATGCGCATATCGTGTTTGCGTTCCGGTTGGATGATTTTTCACGGAGTTATGGCCCTTACTTCTGAACCGTAATAGGTACTGCTTTCATATTTCACATGTGTATTCCTTGTGACAACCCCTTTCCATCAATACCAATTTTTGTGACCTTGACCCTGGCGGGGGACCATGATTCTCTGAATTTGCTTGTTTAAATTCTTTTAGATTAATACCGTCAAAACTTCGAACAACGTTTGCCACGCCTTGAGCCCCATAGTGGTATTTAAATTAGTCATGTGTCCATCTACGGACTGAAACAACTCTAAAAACATTTTTTCTGTCATTTTGCCTTGCCAATTACGTAAAAGGAATAACAAAAGATTGTAACTTACGATTCACTGGCAAACGTCTCTGGATGGCTCAACACGGCAACACAATTGTCAAAGTGTCCAACACTACATTTCACATCAATTGTCAAAGTGTCCAACACTACCTTTCACATAACTTCGCACATCATGTCCGACACAACACAAGTTCGATTATCCATTGTTACGGCACCAAATAACTTATGTAGCACTCTGGCCAGCTACATCAAATTGTCCACGAGGAAAACACAGGTAAATAAACGAGATCGTATAGTGATACATTTATTTATTTAAATAGGTAAACTAGAGTCTCATGACTCTCTCTCTCTCTCATGCCGACACACCATTCTCTGACTCTCCCCAGAGAGCCCATACGTCTTCTCTCTATCTATGCAAATCTCCCTCGCTTCAACAAAAACATACATTTATATACTACTGGGCTGGCGCCGTATACACGTGATATCCCGTATATAGTTATACCCTCATGGATCTAATATCTCACATGTTTACATACCTCTATACCTCTACCCTCATTGTGTTACACCTAACGTAAGATATGAACTTTATCTGACAAGGTTTGGAGAATTGATAATTGTCGAGCCTTTGGCGAAACACTTATCCTTTCTCAGCCGAGTCTGATAAAGTTTATGTCGAAAGTCAGGGAAGTCACATTCTATTTATCTTGCATGTAAAATTATGTTTTCAGGTAAATCTACACTCATTCTTACTAGTTTTAAGAAAAAGCATTCACAATAACAAAAGCCCATTCATAAATGACGTCACCTAAAATGGAATGACGTCACGCGCGTGCACAAATACGCGCCGAATTACATTGTGTACACGCGTCATACGGAAGTTAAAGAGTTCCGACTGAAACAGAAAATCCAGAGGAGTCGAAACGTGTCTGTCCGGTTTAGCCTGCGCGGCATGATTAGGGTGATCCAAGTCGATACTTTTCGCAGTCAAAAGAGTTGGTTTTCTTATTTATATTTCAGAAAAGTAGTTCCAGCGATTACGTCATTTCTAAAAATAAGTAGACTGATAAAGATAAAAGTTAATCATACCAGTAGACATGTAAACAAAAGGTTTATACGTCACGTAATCTACTCATTGCATGATACATATGAATATACATACACACTGTGAGTTACACATCAAGATATTCTTAACCCTTTCCAACATTATACTATAGACGCTTTGTGACAGTAAAACATGCTCAGAAAAATGTTATCTACTTATTTTTTAGGTAATGGAAAACATTTTCAATAATGCGTTTCATTGATGTTACTCTTTGTTTACCATTCAATGTTTTTTCCTTGAAAAATTGTGATAAACGGTCTAAACCATTGCGGTTTATGCTGAAGACAGAGACCACGTCTTGATAAAAAAAATCACCATTTCCATTGATGCAACCTTGTCATTTATTAAACATTCCATAGCTGACTTATCATAGTCACAATCTTTGTTATATTTATAAATATTGACTGAGGAAGTTGTTAATTTACTGTTTTGGGCCAAACTATCAATATTTATATCGGTATGAAGACTTTCAACATCGTTTAGTGCATCATGTGCTGAATATTGAATATTTATAAATTTTGTCACGAGATATTCTTATTTATCACATTCAAGATCTGTATACACATTGTCATATCTGAATAAAGGCATTGTACCAACATACCCTAACACTGTATCTTGAAAAGCACTGAGGAGTTTCTATATTTCAAATGCTCTGATGATTCTAGGAAAATCATACTTCCTGAATATTTGTCTTATAAGAATATATTTTCCTCTACATTGTAACCATGAAAGAACGCTACAAGATAGAGGAGGTGTAATGGCTCTGGGAATTTCTGTAATGTCAGAAATAGATGACATGGCAACACCCGACTGATAGGAGACTCCTTCTCTCAGCTCTTTTTGTGCACTGCTATATTTGTCTTTCAATTGTTTGTTTAATTTTCGTTTTTTAGCTCGACTTTTGGAAAAACGAGAGCTATTGTCATGACCCTGGCGTCGTCCGGCGTGGTCGTCCGGTGGCGGCGGCGGCGGCGTGGTTGTCCGGTTAAGGTTTTTTTTTCAGCTCAGCTTTTTTTCTGTTTTCTATCAGTCGAGCGTCTGTGCCGTACGTGGTGCTCTTGTTTAAATGTTATTGTGTTTTCAAACACTAGCCTTCTCCCTTTGGTTTTGTTTTGTTTGACTGCGAATTTTGCATAAAGTTTACCAGGAGAAATACCCATTTTAAGATTAATCTGATTAATGTATGAGCAACCAGCGTTATTCGGTGCAACTGTACAATTCAACCGATTCCTTAAACTTCCAGAAGCTGAATAATGGCAGCGTTTGGGTGCTTTTGATGCAAGCATGTTGTTGAATTTATTTAGTGGAGGCACCAGGAGAATTTCTTTCAACAGTCGACACATGCTTCGAAGACATGATTCAGGTCTTTTCTCAATTCTTCACCTGTTAGATCTTTTCCATAAGGAGTAGAACTATGTTTAAAGGTTTCAGGATTAATATCCAAGTGTTAAATGTTTCATGTTTACCAAAAGCATGTGGTACTATTTGCTTGAAGGCAGTTGCGAGTGCAGAAGGATTCTCTTTGTTTTGACATACTGCATAACTAAAACATTTTTGAAACCACTGAATTACTCTAGTTGTAAAGCACTTATGTTTTTTTCTGAAGTCTATATAAACTGTTCCCAAGGCGTTTCTTTGTATGATTCAAGTCTGACATTTTTTTTTATTTGATAAGAGACTGCAGATTTTATTTTGGCCATAGTTGTGGCATCATCATCCATAATAATTACCCCCACCTGAACCTTTTTTTTTAAACTTTTTTCACTAAACGACACCCAACGGCAGGCTCCATGACTTTTTAACTACCATACCAATTTTTGGAACAACCGTGATTTGGTGTTTCCTGTCCTCTACCATCATGGAAGGAACATCTTCTACAATCTTTCGATCTGACGTCATAGGCAACAATTGTTCCAGTCTTATACCAACCCAAGATTTGCTGTCATAACAACGACCAGAACCTCGTTTCTGCCATCCCATGTCATATTTGAATTCCCCTGATGGTATCTGGGCAGGGTCGTCTTTACTGAAAGAGATAGAAGATGACAATTGCAAAACTAGCCATGGTCTGATTTCAATGCATTACTCAATTGTGAACACAAACAGCTGTATTTCATAATTCATTTTCTACAATGTACTGTATACCTGTGATCACAACAAACCTTGTATTTGGTCAATGAGTAATTTCAATAATTCATGTAAAATAATAATACATTTTCACAAAATCTCAGTGTCATGGTCTATAATACCCACAGCAGGGGAGATTATTGTGTGATATAAGCAGTCTGGTATCTCAGTCAGTAGAGCACTCCCCCTGTAAGCGAAGGGTCCAGGGTTCGAGTCCCAGCCGAGCTGCATATGCAGCATATGTTTCTCTCCTTGGAACATCAGTATTTCCTTGAGTGAACACATTGTAATACCAGTATTATATTTTCTGGATTTTTTTTGTATGTCACTATTGTGTTTATATTTCAAATTGTTATTACTAGCCCAACCTCGGATTCAAAACTACAATAAATACATTTAGTTAGTGTTTTATATCTGTTATCATTGTTTATCCGTTGAACTTCTTCCATTAATGCCTCTGTATATGTCTATTTTGCTACATCATTGATTTCAATAGCCAACTCATTTTCTCTGTTCTTCATTGATAACTAATGTAGACCTGGGATTTCCATGACTGACATGAAGTTCTCAATCTGTCTTATTCCTGTCCCGCTATGCAGCATTCCTGTAACATTTTGTTTAGTTATAAATCACAAGTGTGAACATGGTTAAGCCATTCCATCATATAGATGCTTTTTAACGCATAAGACCATGACGACTTCCGAAAACATTATGGCAAAAGAAGAAATTGTTCATAATGAACAATTTCTCCTTTTACCACAATATTTTTAACTCTACATTTATAGATACTTTCATATTTTTGGTTAAACATTTACAATGTAGTCGTCTGCGGATTTGTTTTATTCATGAGGGAAATGGTTAAGCACAGTTAAAAAGTATATATTTGAAGCAATTAATTTAAATTTAATACGTTTTGTGGCGATTGGTTTGACAATCGCCACAATGCTAACAGAAGCAACAACAACGAAACAATTTACATAGTCAGTTTTGAACAGCCCATTGAACTGTTACGCAATACTACAAACCAATTAACCTATAAATAATAAACCGCCAAATATATAGTTCCATCAGTGATGCAGAGACAGGATAAACAATAATCCCGTCGGTGCTATTTTGGTACCGGATTGATACTAAGATTTGAGATGTATCGAGCTTACGATCTACATTGAGTTAAACGATGTAAATATTAGCATTCTTCATGTTTCGGCAGATAATATAAATACTATTGCGCGTTCTATCTGCCATGCAAAGCACTCTCATAATACTCAAAACATCTCGCCAAAATAAAAAGGCCCATAAACTACCTTCGTAAATTCTGAAAAGACCTATGAGGTTTGCACTTATGTCAGTGCTAATTTCGTACCTTGTCCCGTATTCACTAACACTGCACAATTCTATTTTCGGACTAAGTCTTAATAGCCTCTTATTACATTTATTCCGTATTCACCAACCTGACTAAAATGAAAAGCGATCTTAAAACGGGTAGCTGAAATTGTATCAATGACGCAGTAGAAGGCATCTGGAAATTCCAAAATGTTCTATAAATAGCTTGCGAAACTGGTAATCAATTGTTCTTAATTCTCAATATTATAAACGCTTTATTTTGTAGTTGTTACAATATATGAAAGCGTCTAGATGATAAGACTGGTTTTCAAAAGTTTTAAGGACACAATGTCAGTGTATAAGTTAGACACGTTCGAGTGAAACCCTCTGTACGTTCTAGCAACAATTAGCAACCAATGCTGAAATTGTAGCCTAAATGAGTTAGGGGTCGAGCATTATCGTGTATGCCTATATATGTATCAATTGAACAGTTGGCAAATAGAGAAATTGTGCAGTATGAGAATTGTTTGTGTTGTTTTTGCTGTCAAATTTGTCAAAGCATTTAAACTTCTCCAGGGAGAAAACCCTCAATGTGAAGGAACTAAATTGAACAAACCTGTTTAATATCGCACATCATTGAAACAAACACCAAACTAATGAATACTGTTTTCTTTCCTTTCTATGATAATTAAGTCATTTCTAAAATGTACAAAATAATTTATCTTAATATGGCCTAGCGACCAGGTGATGAACATGTGATAACCCAGACAATTTAGATTACAAATAATTAAGACAAACATTCTAATTAGCTAAAACGGTGGTCTATTGAGTACCAACTAGATTTTTCTTAAATTTTGTATGGCCTTATTTTGAACACATCATGACCAATTTTGGAAAGTAACCTAAGAAATCACCAATACAAACATTCTGGCAGACTAACATTATTCTTCTGTCAAAAGATGCATATTTTCTCAAATTTACCCGCACCAGAGTGCACTATTATTGAAAGTCGCAAGGCCTACACCGAGATACTGCTTGTTACTTTGCAGGATTTTCTATACGATCGCCACTTCAGTGCCATTGGCGCTTTGATTTATTTCTGGTAACAAAACAATAAATATAAGATGCCGAAATCTATGGAAGCCCTGGAGGGACTTCTTACTTCAATACGTATAACTTCCATACTTCTAACTTCATCACGTCTAACTTCCAAACTTCTAACTTCCAAACTTCTAACTTCCAAACTTCTAACTTCCAAACTTCTAACTTCCAAACTTCTAACTTCCAAACTTCTAACTTCATTACTTCTTACTTCATCACTTCTAACTTCATTACTTCTAACTACATTCACTTCTAACTTCTAACTTCCAACTTCCTTACTTCTAACTAAATTCACTTCTAACTAAATTCACTTCTAACTGAATTCACTTCTAACTAAATTCACTTCTAACCAAATTCACTTCTAACTAAATTCACTTCTAACTTCTAACTTCTAACTTCATAACTTCTAACTTCCAACTTCCTTACTTCTAACTTCATTACTTCTAACTTCATTACTTCTAACTTCATTACTTCTAACTTCATTACTTCTAACTTCATTACTTCTAACTTCATCACTTCTAACTTCTCACTTCATTACTTCTAACTACATTCACTTCTAACTTCTAACTTCATTACGAGAAGTGATGAAGTTGGAAGTTAGAAGTAATAAAGTTAGAAGTTAGAAGTGAATGTAGTTCGAAGTATTGAAGTTAGAAGTTAGAAGTATGGAAGTTAGAAGTATTGAAGTAGGAAGTCCCTCCAGGGCTACCATAGAAATTATATATATTATATACTCAATGATAAAATATAGAGATTTACCAACCTGAGAAAACCTATAACATGCTTTTCGTCTACTAACCGGATTTTCGGAACTACTTTTTTTAATCTCTAATTTTTTAATTTTCTTAAATTTAAAAATAATTCAATAAAAATATTAAAAAAATAAGCTTTAAAATAAGCATTAAAATTTAAAAAAAAAAACCAGTTAAATAATCCACAATTGCACTTTTAAATCCGCAAATAAGTGCTTGAATCGACATGACACATTTATTTCAATCAATGTACACATTTGTCGGTGCGCGCGTAGTAACGTCACTGCAAAACTGGCAGATTACGTCACTCCGCTTCTGAGCTAAAAATAAATGAGCTGCACAGGGGTATTATCGTTTAAAAACGAAAATTATCGCCGAGTATATAATATATAGTTTAATAAATATTGTTTTTATGATACGGGATTTAAATCCCTCATGAAAGAGATTCTTGCATATAAAAAACTCGTTTTTATATCGCAAGAATCTCTTCCACTTGGGATTTAAATCCCGTATCATGAAAACAATGTTAATTGAACTCTATATACATGTAGTAAATACGTATCATTCTGAAAAAACTACTTTCATCTCAAAACATAATTCAGATCATTAAAGGACATGTACAAACAAAGAAATCAAATGTTTGAAACTGTTTAAGTTTGTATATATCAGACAGAACAGAAAATATTTTTACCTACACCGAATTTTAATACACAGAAGATTCGTTAGAACGGCATAAAGTTTAACCCTCTCTCAGGTACAGCAAATCTGCAGCAGACAACTTTGAAAATATCTAGGCAACAATGTGAAACATCTCTGTAAAAGAAAAGTTAAGTGTTGAAAAGATCTGTAAAAAATGTTGCAAAAGGAGAAATTGGTCATTTTCAATAATTTCTTCTATTCTTTTGACACAGTGTTTTCTAATGTTGTGTATAAAAAAAAAGCTGTGGACTAAATGTTAATATACAGAAGCTTGGTAAGTAAGGCATATTGTCTGCTTGTTTTTGATTTTTGATTATATCATAATAATATAATGATTTAACGATAACCATTTTCTTTCAGTTTAAAATTGAAACAACAACAAACAATTTCAGGGTGAAAGAGGAAAGGAATATTTCTGAGACGAGTATTTATGTTAGTGCATACATGCTAATCTACGACATCCATTACAAATACTTACATTATCATCATTCCCCCTGGGTGAACAAAAGAAAGAATAATCAAGTTGCATTCTTATTGTATTGTATCGTATCATTACAAATAAACAAATTTGAAACAGGCTTTTATCTCATCTCAAATAATTATTATGTTGACATTAAGTATAAAACGTATGATTCATCATTTAAATTTATAATTAATAACATAAAGAAAATAAGACTGTAACTAAGGCTGCCTTTGTATTAATGTCAAATTATTTTGGGCCTTTGTGGTTTACACGATGCCGCTTATTCGTCTCAACTGTATTGACAATTCCACATGTACATTCTATATATAGACGGGATCCGAAGCCATACCGAGTTTCTTTGATAATATTACTCAGGCTTAGATTTTCTCCACAGTCTGAGTCATTGCACTTTAATTGGTCAGATAAATATCCCAGTTCACATATTCGATCTTCTCTCAAAGAACACGCGCTAGTTGAAAAGTCATCGTTGTTGACATCTTTAGGATAACTAGCCACGAAATTTCCGTTTCCAAGCAAACCCGGAAAAGATATGTTCGATTCAGCGTTCACTTCAATTATTACCATTACCCTGACACTTGTTGAAAAAACTTGATATTATCAAGACTTTGCGATCGTTTTTTTGTTAAAAATGTCTCATATATACCTCTCTTACACGCTTGCATAGTAAAAGCAGTGTTTACTCATGATCT
This sequence comes from Serripes groenlandicus, assembly GCA_031761405.1. Lineage (NCBI taxonomy): Eukaryota > Metazoa > Mollusca > Bivalvia > Cardiida > Cardiidae > Serripes > Serripes groenlandicus. Next base: position 19,214,515 of record JASEVX010000008.1, on the reverse strand, counting down.
TTTTACAATTTCGATCGTCCGAATTCTATTCGATTAAATTAACCCCACGAGAAAACATCACAGAAAAATTGAGCGAAAAGTAATGCGCATAAAACTGCGCGTGAACAACTCCCAGATACGCCTTTGACCAATTTCAGCCAAACTTAATAGGATAGGAATGTTACTTTGGGAGTCCTCTTTCAAAATTGTTCAAAGTTATACATTCTATAGAGAACTTTTGTTGCTGTGGCATCAGAAAATGAGAAAAATGCCGTACCTTTAAAATTCTTCTTCTGTGAACCCGGTTGTCTCATTCCTAGATAATTCCTTGAGTGACCCTCTACACAATTTGTTCAAGCCATATTGATTGGTTGAAAAACATGGCTGCTGGAATGATTCATAAAAGGGACAAAAGCATAAAACTTTAAAATGTTATTCTTATTAAAGTTTTCGTCTTATTTCAAGATAGTTTAGCAGAAATGCTCCTTTAGTTACGATGTACATAATTGTTCAAACCATATTGATTGGTTTACAAAGATATCTGCCAGGCAGCATCAGGAGAGGGGTTAAATGAAAGTTTAGCTTCAAACAACAACTCCTCTTAAAACAATGAAATAATATCAACCAAACGTCAAAGAAATGTTCCTGTGGTGGTCCACTTTAAAATTGTTCAAAGATTTAATGCACAAATGTCCTTTACTGATATTTGCGTTTTGTTCCAACTCTTGATCAAGTTTTCACAATATAGCATTTGCGACTAGACTAAAACTCGGGTGATCGATTTAAGGCCATCTTGGCCGTCTTGTTTCCTTTACCCATCACCACATGGAGATGCATGTTGACGCCTCTAAGACAACAAGGCAACTTTTGAAAACATTTTTGCAAAAGGAGAAATTGCTCATAATGAGCAACTTCTTCATTTGCCTAAAAATTCAATAATTAAACTCCCTTTGAGGGACTTTCCTTAAGTATGCCTAAAGTCGTCTGTTTTGCAGATTCATTGTATGTTGAAAACTTAAAGAGTTACAGACAGGGCAATAAATCAACATAGCATGAATTAATATTACATAATTGTATATATGTGTGATTAATGAATGTTTTCAAAGACAGTTGTATATTGGTAAAAGAACAGAGATAAAACTGAAGTTTCTTTTTGAATTGCAGAAAGTTTGAAAGGCATCTGTGAATCCAAGCATTTTTTACCAGGATGACTTTATTCAGAGATAAAAGTATGTTGATGGTAGCATTACAACTATTGAGGTGAGAATTTTAATGTTAAACAATGTATGTTTACTCTTTGCTACAATCAGATACGATGCCTTTGCAGCAGACGTCTTTTGAAAACATTGTGCTAAAGAGGAAGGAAATTGCATATTGATTGATTAGTATAAATTATATGATGATTTTCAACTCAATCAAATAGTTCTATTTTTATTTATAATATTTTTTTTTTTTTTTTTTGAAGATTGTTTATGAGGAAAGGGTTAAATGAAGAAGAATTGTCATTTTAAAACAGAGATATCAAGCAATTTATATTTTGTATCTATAACATATACTTGTACACATTTTTCACTAAAACAAGGGAAATAAGATTGTGTAGAATAGGAGTCATTACCCCTGTTATTTAGGATCTGTAAGTGTAGCAGAATTCATTAACCGTTTCCCACATCTGCAGAAGACAACTTTGAAAACATTCAGGTAAAATTATGGATACTAAAATTTTGTCTTAATTAATAGTTAATAGTTGAAAACATTTATGGGCAAAGGGGAAATTGATCATTATGATCTATTTCTCCTTTATAGCTCACCTAAGTATTTTAACCGTCCGGCGTCTGGCGTCGTCGTCGTCTGTCTGTCAGTTAACAATTTCCTACAAATGACTTCTTCTACTAAACCAATGGACTGATTTCAAAATAACTTCACATGGATGATCCTTAGGTGGTCTTCTTTTAAATTTATTCAAATAATTTAATACCAAGTAGAACTTTGGTTGCTGCGGCATCGGAAAAGGGAACATTTGCCAAAACTTTAAAAATCTCCTTGTCCAAAAGTACTGGCCTTATTTGAAAATTATTTTGCACAAATGTTCATTGGGGCAACCTCTACCAAATATTTCCGATCCATTGAAAAACATGGCTGCCAGGGGGAGTAGCTTGTTTTCCTTATATGTACAATGTAAAATCTTTAAAAATCTTCTTGTCCAAAGGTACCTGCCCGATTATTAAAAAAAAGATTGCCACAAATGTTCCTTAGGGGACGTCCTGCCAAGATTGTTCAAATTCATCCGATCCGTTGAAAAAGATGGCCCTCAGTGGCGCGGCTTGTTTTCCTTATACTTCTTTTCCTTATATGTGCATTGTAAAAATCTTCTTGTCCAAAAGTACCTGCCCGATTTAATTTTTGTTTGGCTCAAATGTTCTTTGGGTGACGCTCTCCCGAGATTGTGGAAATTATTGCGATATCATGTTGAAATTTTTGCGATCCCATAAAAACCTAGCCGCTAGGGGGCGGGACTTGTTTTCCCTATATGTAATATAGTGAAAACTTAAAAAAATATTTTACTAAATCACTGACCTGATTTGAAAACAATTTGGCACAAATGTTCATTGTGTGACACTCTGCAAAGGCTGTTCCATTTATTCTGATCCGTTGAAAAACATTGCCACAAGGGAAGTTGCTTGTTTTCCTTATATGTATAGAGTAAAAACTTTGAAAATTATTGAAGTTCTATTAAATCAGGTGAGCGATATAGTGCCATCATGGCCCTCTTGTTCTCGTGTACCGCTGCTTTATATCGCTCTTTGCTGCTCAATTTTCTTTGTTGTGCTGTGTTTTCATTTGCTTTTTGATAAGTTCTTTACATAAATACATTTTAATTGAATTTACGTTGTTAAAAACATACACTTTTAGCTCATTTGATTTTTTAGGGAAAAAAGAAAAGCTATTGTCGTCACTTGACCGTCGGTCCGCGGTGTTGGTAAAGTTTTGCGTTTAGGTCACTTACATGGAAACTATCAAAGCTAATACTTTGAAACTTGGAAAATATGATTATCTAACACCATTTTTCACATTGTATACTAAAGATGCTGAGTGTGGCCTGTTTTTTTGCGGGTAAAAAACATACATTTTGGTGTATTTTGGTTGATTTTGAGAATTGGCTGTCTTGGTTAAGTTTTGCGTTTAGACCTCTTACATGGAACCTATCAAACCTTTTACTTTGGAACTTGACCTGTTGATCTTATACCCTTCTTCATATTGTATGATAAAGATCCTAAGCGGGCCTGGTTTTTTTTGGCGTAAAAAACATTAATTTTGATGTATTTTCGTCGATTTTGAGAACTGGACATAGTTTCTTCATTTTTAGCTCGACTGTCGTATGTGCGTGCGTCAACTTTTTGCTTCAAACAACTTCTTCTCGCTTACCACTTGGCAATTTGGAATGAAACTTCATAGGAAAGATCCTCTCAATGTCTTCTCCTTAATTCCTTCAATTTTGTTCGATCCACGAAACCGAAAGAAAAACCTTCTCCTCCTAAACCGGTTGGCCAATTTTCAAATAATTTTGTAGAAATGGTTTTTTGGATGACCCTTTATCAGATTCTTCCAAGCCACGTTGATTGGACGAAAATCATTCCGAAAGTTTAAGGCCGATTTTCTCAAAAAACAATTGTTGAAATGTCCTTTCGGTGATCTTCTATCAGATTACTTCAAGCCATATCGATTGATCAAAAAACATAACCGCCATAGATTTTGCCTTATATGGCTTTAGTGAAAACTTAAAAAATGTTCTCCTCTGAAAGTGTCAGGCCGATATTCAAATAATATTGTAGAAATGTTCCTAGGCTGACCCTCTATCAGATTCTTTCAAGCCATGTTGATTGCTCGAAATCTATGGCCGCCAGGGGGCGGGGCTATTTTGCCACATATAGTTATAGTGAAAGCTTAAAAAATCTTCTACTCCGAAAGTGTCAGGTCGATTTTCAAATAATTTTGTAGAAGTGTTCCTTAGGGGATCCTCTATTTTCAACTTGAGCTGCTGTTATAGGAATACATACATTGTATAGATATATATTAGTACAGGAACTAGTCACTGATACAAACAAAAATAACTTGAACCAGACTGTGTATATATCAAGTGTTTCCTTTAATTAGACCTAGTGACCTAGATTTTGACCCGGACATGAACTATATTCATACGTTGCCTAGATATCAACAAGACAATTATTCTGACAAAGTTTCAACATGCTCAAATAAAACAAATTGGCCTCCAGAGTGTTAACAATATTTTCCATTAATTTAACCTAGTGACCTAGTTTTTACCTCATCACCTGACACAGTTTCCAATTTGTCCAAGATTTGATGAAGATGTATGTTCTGATAAAATATTCATGTAGATTGGATGCAAAATGTTACCTGTAGAGTTTTACCAAGGAAAAAGGTGATGATGCACCTTGAAAACTTCAGGTGAGCTAAAAATGACAAGTCGTATGTCATAGAAATGGCTGCTTTTCCCTGTCAAACCCACGCATGCAATGAAAAAAAAAATACATGGATATACATTTGAAGGCAACTAAGTTGAATTAAAGATAAATTTGCTGTATTTACAGATGTTTTAAAACTGAAAGCATTATCCAATGAAGATTAATGATACACGTGCCACCATGAAACAAAATGAAACCAACAGTAATATGCATCTGGTTAATGGTAAGTTGGCTTTTTATTTAGCTTTAACTCACAAACAGACACTTCCTGATACCTATGCAGCAGACCACTTTTGTTGAAAACACCGTGACAAAAGGAGAAATTGTTCATAGTAAGCATTTCTTTCCTTTTGACACAACTGACAATGTTTTTTTATAATTGTTATACTTTTATTGATAGAGTTATTCCTTATTTTGCTTAGATTATTTCAAGGTGTGCTTCAGTTTTGTTGTATGTTGGAACGGGTCAACCTTCATTTCAAAATTATTTTTTGTTTTGTAAATAAACACTTCCTGAACAATAAGCTCTTAATTGTGATCGAATGTTAGATTGTGAAAGTATTATTTCACAATAGAGTGAAAAATCAAATGGGGAAAAAGGGAAATTCCTTATGAAGATATGATAATTTATTTTATTTTCTCCCTTTTTTGAAGCGTATATTTTGTAGAGCTGTCAAAAGGCAGTATTGTGAGATAACCATTTTAACCCTTTCCCATATGCAATTGATTCAAGCTCAAACTTGTTTTGAGTAATAAGGTAAAAACGACTTCCCTTCTTGGCATTTTCTGTTATGACTTCAGGAAAAAAACATAGGCTACTGGTTAATGACAATTCATCTAGATAATCTCTAGAAGAAAAAATAGAAATGTCATGAAATACTGTTAAATGCATTATTATGAAAAGTTTAATAAATCCCTATACTAATAAATATTGTTTGATTTATAGCTACTTAAATACAAATTTTCAATTCAGGTGTTCACCCCTTCCATGCTATGTGTCCAAACAACTGTGACATCACGCTATACGAATTGTAGATTTAATGTAACAGACTTGGGCTGTCCGGTATATGACTACACATATTGGAATTGTTTAAAATATGAAGCTTCATGTCCCAAAGGTACAGATTATCACTGCTTGCGACTACACAGTGAGCATTCAAGATACGCTGATGGTTGTGACCGAAGTAAAGAGTGTTCGAAAGGTAAGGACATTGTGTACTGTAGGAAAAAAGGAAATTGTTTGAATATGAGTCATATTGAGTCTCTATCTCTATTTAGTATTGAATTATTTCTATAAGTATTGCTTATGAACAATTTATCGGACTTGTGAGCGCTACAGGGCCACCATGCTTGTTTACTTAAGCATCTTGTCGTCTAATATGGGATATGTCAGGTTTAAAACTAGGTTACTAGGCAAGATAAGAGGAAAATCATATGGAGTCTGTAGAAACATATATTTGACTCTATCTTTATGAATATTTGACTCAATCTTTATGAATATTTGACTTCAAATTTTTAAGTGATAAAATCTTTTCCAAGAAAAAACATTCCAGGGCAGGCTCTTCAAGTAGCCCAATAGGCAACGTAAATGTACTCGTACATATATACTCATTAGCTCGACTATTCGAAGAATATGAGAGCTATACAGTCACTTGTACGTCGGCGTTGGCGTCTTGATGCAACTTTTGTTAAAGTTTATTCTCAGAAACCACAGATACTATTGCTTTGAAACTTAACACTCCTCGGACATCATCAAATCACCTTGCAGGCGAAGTCCCAAAACTCTACATCAGATTTTGACACAACTATGCCCCTTTTTGGACTTGGAAATGTTGGTTCAAGTTTTGCATGTAAGGCATTTTCTCACAAACCACAGATGCTATTACGATGAAACTTCACAAACTTATTGGACATCATCGAATGATCTTGCAGGAGAAGTCCCAAAACTATATATTAGATGCTGACAGAATTATGTCCCTTTCTGGACTTAGGAATTTTGGTTAGAATTTTGCATGCAAGGTTTTTTCTCACAAACAACATATGCTATTGCTTTGAAGCTTCACACAATTATTGCACATCATCAAATAACCTTGCAGGATAAGTCCAAAAAAACTGTATATCAGATGTTGACACAATTATGGCCGTTTTTGGACTTGTAAATGTTCGTTAACATTTTGCATGCAAGGCTTTTTCTCACACATGCTATTGCTTTGAAGCTTCACACACTTATTGCACATTATCAAATGACATTGCAGGACAAGTCTCAAAACCTTTTTGGTTAAAGTTTATCATGCAAGATATTATCGTGGACATATCTCAGTAAACACTCATGATATTGACTTGGAACTTCATTCTTGTCTTCAGAGGTGTCAGAAAGTCAAGTTAAATAACTGGTATGAATTCAGTACAATGTATGGCCCTTGTTTGACTTTGACGATTTGGTTAAAGTTTGGCGTGCAAGGTACTATCAGGCACTTATTTCATTAACCACTATTTACTATAGAATCAAATGGCAAATAGTCGAGCATGCTGTCTTATGAACAGCTCTTGTTTATAGTACACAGTTAGATGGGTTATGTGGCCATATATTTAAGTTATAATTTTATATTCAGAAAGCAATGTTCATAACTATTTGACTAATATATACATATGACTTTTGGACATCTTTTGCAGCAGACAACTTTTTAAAACAAAGTGGAAAAAGGACTATTTGCTCAAAATCATCCATTTCTCCCTTTTCCACAAAGTTTTCAGCTCTATATAACATTAATACTTCTTTTGTAGATGATAAATACATGTACATCTTTCTCTCCAGATCTTGTACAGGCTAGTAACTATAGAATTATCATATACATAAATTGTTAACATTAATTTTTATCTTGAATTAACAGGTAAAATGCCGTATTGGGCACTCATATATGATGGGATACCGACACATGTTATATGCGACTGGTGCCATGATATTGAATACTTTAACCCCAAAAAAATATTATCATCAACTTATTCCTACTGTCCATTAAAGAAAGTGACGTGTGATTATTATAATGGCATTGAGTGTTTGCCAGGGAACAAAAATGACATCTATAAACAGGATAGATTGTGTCGATGTGATGCACGAAATAATTATGTTTTTGGTGATTTGGAAAGACTTAAAGGCCAAGTTTGCACAAGTGATCTATTTTTGACGACAGATTGTATACGCGCTGAACCCTGCAAAGATGGCCAGGAAAGACTGTTGAGTAAGTTAATTTTTACAATGTTACTCTAAAACCAACTTTTGGAGATTTTTAATTACCATCAAATTGCATCACGAAAGTCAGTTTGTCACCCAAATGGGAAATAGAGAAGAACCTGGTTAAACTGCACAAAGGTGCCTTCGAATCTGGATCTTTGTCTGAATTATTTGGATTATATGTTATATAACTGTATAGTATATAAGACTGTTGTTTATCCACAATAGCTCTGTTCAAATATCAGATTTAAAACATTTAGGGTTGGCTCTCAAAAGAAATGTCTCGATGAAACATTTCTTCTGAATACCCATAGCATCGAGTTTAGAGGTATCATAAGGATTTATAAACAAGCCTTTTTGTATTTAATAACTTTCAGAAATGAGTCAAATGAAAAAGCAGTCAATTTGTTTTTACCTACTAATGATTATGTAACCGATATATTATGTCAAGTTACCAAATTGAAGACAATTGAAGAACAGATGGAAATCTAAGCAGTTTAAATAGTTGAAATACAGTATTAATATTTGAATATGCTAAATTGACTATGGGCTTTATTTGTCTGCATGTGCAGTATTTCTGTAGGGTTACATTGTAAATGGTATCCCCTGAAGTGACATTACATATAATTTTATTGATTGACCTAAATTGTCTGTGCTACTATAATTTTTCTGAGATTTACTCCAAAATTCTGTAATACAGAATATAGTTGTTGACTGACAGAAGCCTGGTATATCAGATTCATTTATCTACTATATATATTAAGTAAGTCTTTTGTGAAATATATTGAGTATGTCTCTCCTCACACAATGAGGGAGATATATTGTTTTTGCTTAGGTTGTCTGTCTGTCATAAATCGTGTCCACTGCATAACTTGAATCAAATGAAGGATTTTACATAACTTGCCACAAATGTTTCTGCCATACTCATTTTATTATTACATCTGTTTCAGTTTTACATATTGACGAACTGCCGTGGGGAGACATCTGTTTTTGATTAAAAAGCAACTATTTTGTTTATTCTGCTGTTTTAAAAATTCGTCTGCTATAGAGGCATTAATAGTGATATGGATAAGCATCAATCAAAGTGGAGTAAATATTTCAGTATCATTTGACTTTTTATACATATAGACAGACAGACAGTCATGTTGTACAATAATGTTTTATATATCATTTCAGATTACACTTGTGTCAACAAATGCAAGAATGGATTCAGATCAAATACTGCAGATGAGTGTCAGCCATTGTAAGTTCTGATTCTGCTTTTAAATTTAAAAGTCAGGTCAAACCATGGACGCATTCCTTTGTGAGGCATTTTATTTGAAAATCTTGCTATAAGAAAACACACATTAATCAAAAGTCATATTCAAACCAATGATTCCTACATGCTCTTGGCCCCTCATGAATAAGAAAAAGGCCAGTGGGTTGTATTTGCTTTCAGATTTGGACATATTGTTTGTTAAATGTTCAGGACATTACTGAAATTGGAAGTGGTAATTTTAGCTTGTCTGTTTTTCGAAGAAAGAAAGTCGGGGGTATTGTGATACCCTTGGCGACTGCTGCGTTGTCACACAACTTTAACCTTACCTCATAACTCATAAACTGTTCAACATCTTCAAATGAAACTTGGTACAATAAGCATATCTATACCAAGTCACATAACGCTGACTTAAAAACTATTCAATAATGCCATTTTTTCAACTTAGAAAAAATCAGACGACGAGTGTTGGCGTTCGCTGAAATTTGTATGTTTTTCTGAAAAGAATCCTGATATGATTCTATGAATGTTGTTGTTGAAAAATAAAGAATATTATCAGTTATAGATTTACAACGATAGGTTTGCTAGAAAGCATTCTTTCATATACAATAACACAGCAGCAGAAGACTTAAAATAAATCAAATATATGGCAAAAATATAGAAATTATCAGTCAATGAAAGTATAATTATTGAAAAGAGTTGAAAGCATTGTGGCAAAAGGAGAATTTTCTCATTGCAATGGATATATATGGCTCAAGCTCATTTCACAAAGATGTTCGTTGGCTAAGATGTAACAGTGAATAAGGATAATGTCAAAAGTTTTAGATATCATTCATACAGGAAACATCTTGACAACAATATAGACATATATATATTACATTTCAAAAATGTAGGTAATTTGGATTTGCCAACTCTGAAGTCTGAAGTGATACAAACAACCACAAAACCAATTCAAGCTAATTCCACATGTAAGTACACACTAAGTGTTTTGATTATTTTATATCTTAAGTGCATAACTTCATATGACATTCCTAGATATTTCCTATAAAACAATTGAGTATTTATCTATGAAAAGGGCTAAAATGGCAAATTTCTATAACTGTTTTGGTCTAAGTGCTTGTCTTATTTCGAGATAAATTGCGGAAATATTGTTTAGGTGACGTACCCTCTTCTAAAATTTCCAGGCCATATTGAATGGTTAGATACAAGGCTGCCACGCTGCATCAACAAGGGGATAACGTGACAGAATTTTGCAATTCTTCTTCTCTGAAAGTGCTTGACTTATTCCACCATAAGTTTACAGAAAATGGTTTTGTTGAAAATCATAGATCCATGGCGGTATCAGAAAACTTTCAAAGCACATGTCTAATTTCAAGATAATTTTGCAGAAACGTTCCTAATGAGACCCATTGCATAGTGTGTTGAAATTATTTTGTAATGCAGATTCACTTTACATGGGAAAGCGTTAAGTTGCATTGAGAAGTATAATTACATGGGAAAGCGTTAAGTTGCATTGAGAAGTATAATTACATTTCTTTTAGATATTGATCTAGTCTGAATGAATACATTCTCTGGTGATCAATCCAGGATTTCATGACCTTCCTGTTTAAGCTGTTACTGGAACCTTAGTCAAATCTTCTCATCGGGCAATTTCTCACATTATGACTGACATATTATCCAATATATATCAACTAAATCTCATATATGATACTACATATGATATTCTTCTTTGTTCAATAACAGAATTCGTAGGCTCATGTCGGGATGCTTTTCTAATCAACTGGAAAGCCTGTTTCAATATAAAACATTACAATAACATGTTTTCCAACATAGGACTCAATTGGTACACTTGCATGTGTATCTATTAGCCCACACACTGTCTACCTTCTCAAACTCCACCTCACTCATACAAGCCATCTCACTCATACAAACCGTCTCTCCGCCACCTTTCTCACTATCTACCTTCTCACCAACTCCTTCACTCATACAAACTGTCTCTCCGTCACCTACCTCACTGTCTACCTTCTCCCCAGCCACCTCACTCATACAAACCGTCTCTCCACCACCTTCCTCACTATCTACCTTCTCACCAACTTTTTCACTCATACAAACTGTCTCTCCGTCACCTACCTCACTGTTTCCCTTCTCACCAGCCACTTCACTCATACAAACCGTCTCTCCACCACGTACCTCACTATCTATCTTTTCACTAGCCAACTCACTCATACAAACCGTCTCTCTACCACCTACCTCACTGGCTACCTTCTCACCAGCCAACTCACTCATAAAAACTGTCTCATTATCGCCTACGTGCATATCTACATTCTCAATGCATTCGTTATTCTCACCAGCTTCCTGCAATATATATTCATGTTTAGTCCCAACAATCTTTTCCACAATATACTCATTTGCACTAGTCATCCCTTTGTTTAACTTTTCAGTGTTTGTCATGTTGTATACATACATAGTTACGTTATATTCAGCCTGCATCTCCTGATCAGACGTTTGATCACTGTTATAACTGCTCCAATTTCTGTTCCAAATGTTTGGTTAACATGGTCTGTTTGGCAATCACTACACATTGTATCCCCGGTATTGTTGTTTTCAACGTCCATATTCGAGTCTGAAGAATCTAGAAACTTTAAGAACGGTTCGAAATGATTTGGTACCCAAGGTTCTGGTGTCATGTCATCTCTGTTAGATGTCTATAAAATGAAAACAGGATGTGTTTTGTTTCCCGAAGTTGGCTTTACTAATTTGTTCAGGTCATTCCTTACAGTTCTGTTGCCTAAGTTAGGGTATGTTGAATGAATTGGTACTTTTAGTACAGATGACAGAACATGAATTTGCCATATACCAATAAATGACTTATTCTTTGTGATAGAAATTATTTATTTTCTGTAGATAGATTTAATGTTTGCAACGGCAACCTGGTACAAACGAATAAGACTATTGAGCATAATGCTTTTTCATAGACGATTTCGTTGCCATACTTCGACCATATTGTACGTGTTGAAGAAAGTCATCATTCAGGTAATACTTCTCATCCTTTACTTGCTCCAGAATAATTCGAACTCTCATTTCTTTAACTTGATCTTCATTACTGTAAGCAAAAATACTTGCAGAAGACGGCATTCATTTTCCATTAGAATGCACTTTACATGGGAGAAGGTTACATTCAGGTAAATCAGCTGGAATATTGTCTGATGCATTGTCGTCAATCTCGATACCATCCATTAAAATGTGCACTTTGTGCAGATCTATATTAAGATCATCTATATTATCAGAGATTTTTTAACATTCATTCTGCAGCTCGGTAAAAGTTTTACATTTATTAAGCTGATGTAAGTGTCTCTTGAAGTCATTTTTTCTGCTTAGCATCATTATATATTTGTGTATTTTTGATTTTGCCTCTCCTCACATTTTCACGGATAGTTCTTTCACAATTTAGCCTTCTTTTGGTCTTTAGTGATCCCTGTTTTTGCTCTGTAGTTTGTTCCGTTACAATGTGTGTTTTGTTACTCTCATTTTTACAGTCAGTAAATTGCGCTTTCTTAGTTGTATTATGTTCGCAATCTTCAGAGCATAAGCAGCTTAAATCTCTATAGTACACATTACTGTCTGGTGTATCTACTCAAATATGATGTAACTTGAGTGTTCCATGTATCGGCTTCAAGCTCACTTTGTCTAGGTTTTCGTTTTCATTTTCTATAACATCACTATCGACTACCCAGAGTTTGGATTTGCAGTCCTTCAGATTTTCAACTAAGTCTCTAAGTCTCTTGCACAAGTAATGTCATGACCATACTTCACTCTTCGGTCTGCTTCACGTTTTATGGAGGCCCAAACAGCATCAGGAATGCCGTTTCCATGTCCAGATTTGCAAATAAACAAATATGTTATATCGAAGGTCTGCAATATCGTATTTGTAATATTGTTTTTAGCAAGGGACTCGTTAGAGCAAATTGCTATAGTAGCTGATTTTCGAGACGACGCTTCATTTTGAGACTGGAATCTAGACAGGCGTTTTACGATATCGGAATTGAATTACTTCTGTCTTTCTACATCAGCTCTCCGTTTCTGAACACCATCTTGACTTCATATAGATGTATTGGTGGTTGCAGATCGTACATAATGTCAATGAAAGTGGATGATTTGTGGAATATTTTGTTAAAAATGAAATGACTGTTGCCAGCTAATACCCATGTTGGTCATCTCGTACCGCCAATAGTTCCTGTCTAAAAATCAAAATGCGGTAACTTGTTGACATATGAAGCCGACAATTGATTTGATTCGACATCACTAACCCAAAAGAAATAACTCGAAAGAAGTTTTATGTTAAAATATATGAATTACATTATTAATAATTAAAATGTATTTCTACGCTTTCAACATACTTGATCAGTTCATTGGTAATTCCTAAATATTGTAAATCGAATGTAGTAAAGGCAACTTTTCGATTCCGACTCAAAAAAAAAAAAAATAAGATAATCGAGTTCCAATGATAACATATATACTCAAACATTCAAATTATTTAAAATGATAATAAAATAAATAGTTGACAAAATATAACATATGTATACGGTAAATGTGCAAGTGAGCCTAGGCGTCGGAATTTCCAAAAATCCTTTCGAATAAAATGTATTTTCAGCGGTAGTTCGTTAATCAGGAATCTAAGTACTAGAGTATTTCATTTTAGATTCCTGCGTAAATCTATCAAATTCTCAACCAAAAATTATCTGAACAACCCCAGCAGACGGAATAAGATAGTCAAGTCCCAGTTATAAAACAAAGGATTTAAATGGCATTTGTTTTTTATCAAGATAAAACGTTTCAATACTAAATAATTCGCTAACTCGTGTATCGGTTTATAATTAAGTTATAAATAAAATCCCATAATGGAGAAGTGGTCGTGTAACGTAGCGGTTAGCATGTTCGGCCCTGAAGCGGGAGACTGGAGTTCGATTCCCGCTTTTAGCAGATAATTTGTTTTTATAAGAAAAATAATATATTTTTTGTCTCATAAATTGCCGATATCAGTGGTTCAATTGTCATTTAACACCGCTGCAATAAACTCTTTCAAAATGTTGGGATTTAAAATGAATTCAAAAGCAGTGCATTTTAAAACTATTCACCTATGCGTTGTGAAACACTAAGCAATGATTAAATCGTGTGTATGATGTTTTACGTCGCTTTTAACAATATTTCAGTCATTGCACGCTGAAGAAAATGTAGATAACACAGGATTTTATTTCTGCTTTGAAAGTAAAATTGGACTCTCAATATAATTATCATTGTTAGGTTATTATGATTTTGATATGAAATGTATATGTGTTAATTGCATGCGAAACATAATTTTCTGTATTTTGTTAAACACTTCCTTAATGTAACAATTATATTTCCTTGATGTAACAAGTTTATAATCATAACCGTATATCTTGCACAAAATATATATATAAGTTCAGCCTATTTTTTTATGTTAAAATAACGAAAGACATATAATACTGTAGTTATATCTAAAATGCAATATATTGCATTTAAAACACACTTTTCGATATCTTTTATCGTTTATTTCCTTGATGTAATAATAAGTATTTCCTGATGTAACACTGTTATCAAACATCGGAGCCTACCTTGTGCATTTGGCAATATAAGTATTTACTCTTTCAGCAAATACAAATATGCAATTCTAGCAAATATTGCAGTTACGTTAAAACTTCATTATACCGCATGTACATCATATCTTTCACTGCTATATATATATATATATATATATGTATATATTCCGTCATGTAACAACAACCTTTCCTTGATGTAACAATCTTTTCAACATAATAGTTTCTTTTGAAAATATTGACATGCACATAACTTCTGTTTTCCTTATACAAACGACCAATGCAAAAACATATGGTAGTTGTACATTCCTACATTTTGCGGTGTGTACAGCAAATTTTTTCAGTATTTCTTTTCATTGATTTCCTTGACATAACACTATCAACTACTTGATGTAACGATTTTCACAATAACTGATATTTGTATTCAGTACTGATACACATATGCCTGTTCAAGCACTCCAGCTATGATGAACATGTGTTGATTTACAAGTGTATACACATCAAATTCGATGAATTAAAACATAAAAGTGTTATGCACCACTTTCACGAGTTAATTTCCTTCATGTAGCCAAACCATTCCTTGGTGTAACAATTTTCGCTGTTACATCAAGGATTGTTACATCAAGGATGTATTTTACCTTCAGCGACTTTTAAATCCCTTAGACTATGCATGTGTGTTCAATTTGATGGTGACATGTTTACATACCCACTTAACATATTTTATGCGCAATGCATAAACTTCATTACTGTCAACGTAAAAAAGGCCACGATCATTATATCAAGGAACTACTAGAATTATACGCACTTACCTGGATACTGTAATATTTATGTATGTTTACCACACTAAACACATGCTGTGGTGGTTGTCTGCCATATTTGTTTTGAGAACTGCTCTTCAAATGGTAGTAGAATAACATCTTTTACTAAGGGAAGTAACGTTGTATTTGAGGATTTAAGTAATTTGTTACATCACTGAACTAGTTTTAGGGTACAAAGAATATGAAAAAATAAAGTATTAAATCTATAGGTATTTGATGTATTTATATTTGATAATGTAAAAGATATAACTGAATTAAAATCCAGCTATAACAAGAACAAGATTCTCCACAGATTCGTCTTCATACAGTGTTAGATTATTAAAACTTTTAATTAAGGGACAATGGAAAGATGATAATTTTTCCACTTCGATCGACATTACTGAATATTTCCTTCCACTTCAGGTACTATTTTGTTCATGAAACGTGCATAATTCAATATTGTACATACAATACAAGTGGAACTTTGCTCTAATATAAGCGAAGTAAAGCATAACTTCATCGGGACAGGATATTGTTACAAAAGAATATATTGACTCATATACAATAACACAGCAGCAGACGCCTTTAAATAAACCATCAGTTTACGGGGGTAATCAATCACCTTTAGTGATACATGTACATGTAGTTCTAAGGAATAATCAGCAGTGACCCAGTGCTAAAGGCGAGGGATCTGGGACCAGGCATCCCAAATGCGATTCCCACTTGGGAAGGACATGGTGGAATATCTTGAAAAAGTGTGGCTGGGATATAACTAAAATACTGTTGACAATAGCAATAACCTCAATAAAAAAAGTGACAATTTTACTTGATCATCAAATAAACCTTTCCCACTTATAGACGCCTTTTGACGCATCTGCAGCAGACGCCTTTTGAAAACATTTAGGCAATAGGAGAAATTGCTCATAATGAGCAATTTCTCCATTTGCCACTATGTTTTCAACTGTTTTAGGCAATTAAACCTACATTTATAGATATTTTCTGTGTTTTGTCTAAATGTTTTCGAAGTTGTCTGATGCAGATTTACTGTATGCGGGAAAGGGATAAGCAAAACATGTGTTCCTTGGAACACTCTTTGCTTGTGTTTCATATTATTTCAATGTTTTTGATTCATGTTATAATATTGGCCAATGTTCAAGACAGCTGATGGGATAGCATGGTTTTTGTTGTCAATCAGTTCAGCTGTTTTTCAATTTGTTACAAACTTTTTTGTGTGATGCAGTAGTATATCTTTTTCATTTATCAATTTGAACTTGTCACCGTTTGTGTGTCCTAATTTGAAATATCAAAAATGAAGAGATTTTAATAAGAGATAAACTAAAACCGAGTCTAATGTTTTCATCATTTTCTTTTCTTCAAGACTTGTGAAAGATCTTATATAATTTATTAACTGTTTGTATGTTGTATTATGCCACTTTCTAAAAGAAATCAGTGATATCACAACACTTTTGGTCCATTTATCCTGACACCAGCAAATCAGTTGAAATGATTAACCTGCAATCCTGAGAGCCAAGGGTGGATAATCATTACTACCATTTTTTAAGTCCGACCCAGCAACCTCCCACAAACTCTTCCACTCCACAACCGAGGGGGTTTATAATTAATATAATCATGAAACCAAACAAAAATGAAGAAAGTCAGTCAAAAGTTCATTAAAGATTATCATTGAAAGAAAAAAAACATCTCCTGGAGATAAACAGATTCCAATTCACCATCTGATATTGCTAACTTGATAATTACTGATTTGACATTCAGGGAAAAGGAGCACTGTCTCTCAATTAGAAGATTGAAATACCATTATTTAACCTTTTCCCACATAGAGCAAATCTAACGCAGACGATTTTGAAATGATTAAAGCAAACTTTAAATAAATGTACTATTACTGAATAGAGTTAAAAATGTTGATATAAAAGGAAAATTACTCATAATGTTTTAAATAACTGTCTGCTGGAGAGGCATCAGAAGAATCTGTATGTAGTGGGAAAGGGTTAACCCTGGACAACTTTTGATATCTCTGCAGCATATTACATCTGAAAATATTTCCCAGAATATTTTGAAATCTATTCTTTACTTGCAGTTTTCCAGATCTTACAGTTTTTTCATGAGATATGAGATATGATCAATTTAGACAACTGTAAAGATATTGTATTTTTTATTTTGTTTTTGTTTTATAGTAATGATAAAGATTTTAACAAGTTTTATCAGAATATAAACCACAGTATTTATACTATATTTCAGAAAACACATTGGTTATTTACATCTGTCTCACGGAGCCCTGGTAGC
The DNA here is from genome assembly GCA_031761405.1 of Serripes groenlandicus. Lineage (NCBI taxonomy): Eukaryota > Metazoa > Mollusca > Bivalvia > Cardiida > Cardiidae > Serripes > Serripes groenlandicus. Next base: position 19,196,855 of record JASEVX010000008.1, on the reverse strand, counting down.
TCAATCGGTAGCGACCGGGTCTGTGAATCCAGAGGTTGTCAGTTTGAACCCCAGCTCGGCCAACATTGTTTCCGTCGTATGACAAAAGTCATTGTGACAAGCGTCATTCGTCTTCACCAATGGGCTAAAAGTCCATGTGGAAAAGCAGTCAGTTGCTTGGAAAGATTGTTGTATGGATTACTGGTGTGAGAAAGCCATGAAAGACATCAGTAGGTGATATGACTGAACAATTGTTGAAAACTGCGTTAAACCCAAACAAATAAATACATGTCTTTGCTTTAAACAGGCATGTAAATGAAAATAAATTGTATATTATCTTTCCCGTGTGTTGAATCGACTTTTAAAAACATTGCGACAAAGGGAGAAATTGTTTATCATGATATGTTTTACTTTACCAAGTTTACAAATCGATTCAATAATCATACTTTAATTTCTAAATATTTACCATATTTCTTTCTAGACGTCTTGAAGGTTGTCTGCTGCAGATTTGTTTAGTTTGTATGATAAGTTTATATTCATGTACTTTGAAAATATCTGTGGCAAATGTTCTACTTATAGAAAGTTGGGGAGTTGAAAACAATGTGAGAAAAGGGATTGACAATTATGTGTGAAAAGGGGAAATTATTGGTATTGATTAATCTTTTTCAAAAGCATAAGATGTTTTGTGTATCAGTTAGAAGGTGAACCTTTCTGGCAAGGGAAGTTATCATGTGCAAGGAAGATCTGAAAAACATTATACATTCTGTAGTATTTGCACAGTCTGTATGTGGAGTTTTTTCAATTGACAACATAGTTTACTCCAGCAAGACCTGTATCTCTGATTGTTATGTACTCATGATTTTCCCTTTTGAACCTCATATCTAGGTTTTTGCCATGACTGAGTAATTAGCATTGGGAATTTGAGCTCTAACATCTCAGGTTTGATCCCTGCTTGGAGAGGAGTGCCATTGATTAACACTGGTTAGTCACAAAGGAATGATCGATAAGTGAACGGATGCAATGATACTAGTATCTGCAATACTGTTGTAAATGGTGTGAAAACCTTATAATACAAATTAACATAATATATGGTAACCTTATTCCAATTTTGATTGCACTTATAGCTTAAGTACCTAAACAGAGAAACAAATACATGTACTGTATAATGTTTTTTCAGTTTAAAAGATAAATAAAAAAACGAGATGCCAAAAGAGCAATTCAGACTCTTATGGAACTTTTGTACTTTTTTGTATCTTTTCAGTGATCTCCACTATAGTATTAGCAGTGGTGCTGTTTATAGTGCTTATATGTTTAGGTATCTGTAAGTCTACTTTTATCTCAATATAGTGGTCTTGATAAGGAAAATAAATAGTGTCTTAGTCCCACAATATATCTCTTATTTCTTAACCCTTTCCCACTTGCAGAAGGCGTATTGACGTATCTGCAGCAGACAACATTTAAAGAAGGTTAAACGTGTAATTGCTCCTAATGAGTAATTTCTCCTTAAACTACAATGTTTTCTACTCCATTCAATGATCATAACTTGATTTATAGAGATTTACAATATTTTCAGCAAGATTTTAATAGCCGTCTGCCGCAGACTTGTGGTATGTTGGAAATGGTTTAACCTAAAGTGTCTATCCCTGATGCATGTAGCTCAGTTGATAACAACACGGGCTATCAATCCGTGAGTAGCTGGTTGGAACATTCTTTCTTTCTGATGATTGACAGAAATTGTCGTGGGAAGGTCGTTAGTTTCCTGGGAGGAATGCTGTGTGGGGAGTACTGGTGCGAGAAATCCAGGTGAAGCAGCATTAAACTCCGATCAATCAAGAGAGTGAGCCAATATGGAATTAAGTGTACGAAACATGACTAGTAAAGAGCTCTGTCAGTCGACCTTTCATTTTAGATTCTGATCATTCTCTTTCCGTCGGCGTTAACCTTTAGCTTTAAACAACATCTCAATTTCAACCAAACTTAACTGGAATGATCCTTTTGTGGTCCTCTTTCAAAATTGTTTAAATCTATAAAGAACTTTGGTTGCTGGGGAAACTGGTCAATCTTTAAAATTCTTCTCTTCTGAAACCGCTGATTGGATTCCAATATAATTTGATAGAAATGTTCCTTGGGTGATCCTCTACAAAACTTGTTTGAGCCATATTGATGGGTTGAACACATGGCAGTCAGGAGGCATCAGAAAAGGGGCATATTATGACATTTTTTTTTAAAAATGTAGAAATGTTCATAATTATTTCAAGCAATAATGTTTGGTTGAAAGAATTCAGAAAAAGGGTAAAATTAACTTTTAGCTCCAAATGACATCTCCTCTTTATCCACTAGACCGATTTCAGCCAAACGTAATAGGAATGTTACTTTGGGGTTCATTTTCAATGTTGTTCAACGATATACATTCTGTACAGAACTTTGGTTATTCTCTGAATCCGCTCGTTTGATTACATGATCATTTGGTAGAAATGTTCCTTTAGTGACACTGTACATAATTTGTTCAAGCCATTTTGAAATTTGCCTATAAGAGGTCAAAAACTAGGTGACTAGGTCAAATTGAAGGGAAATCTTGTTAAAAGTCTGGAGGCTGCATTTTTAGCTCACCTGAGCTTTGCTCAAGGTGAGTTATTGTGATCGCCTTTTGTCCGGCGTCCGTCGCCCGTCGTCCGTCGTGCGTCGTGCGTCGTCCGTCGTGCGTCAACTTCTTCTCCTCAGTAACCAGTGGGTCAATTTGGATGAAACTTCACAGAAGCATCCTTTCAATGACCTCACCAGAATTCCTTAAAATTTGTGGGATCCATGCAAAATTCTGGTTTCCATAGCAACGAAACCGAAAAAACTTCAAAATTCTTCTTCTCCCAAACTGGTTGGCAGATTTTCAAATAATTTTGTAGAAATGTTCCTTAGATGACCCTCTATCAGATTCCTTCAAGCCATCTTGATTGGTCAAAAAGCATGGCCGCCAGGGGGTGGGACTCTTTTGCTTTTTATGGCTATAGTGAAAACTTAAAAAATCTTCTCCTCCATAAGTGTCAGGCCGATTTTCAAATAATTTTGTAGAAATGTTCCTTGGGTGACCCTCTATCAGATTCCTTCAAGCGATGTTGATTGGTCGAAAAACATGGCCGCCAGGGGGCGGGGCTATTTTGCCTTATATGGCCAAAGTGAAAACTTAAAAAATCTTCTCCTCCGAAAGTGTCAGGTTGATTTTCAAATAATTTTGTAGAAATGTTCCTTGGATGACCCTCTATCAGATTCTTTCAAGCCAAGTTGATTGGTAGAAAAACATGGCCGCCAGGGGGGGCGGAGCTATTTTGCCTTATATGGCTAAAGTGAAAACTTAAAAAATCTTCTTCTCCGAAAGTGTCAGGCCGATTTTCAAATAATTTTGTAGAAATGTTCCTTGGATGACCTACTTTCAGATTCCTTCAATCCATGTTGATTGGTCAAGAAACATGGCCGCCAGTGGGCAGGGCTATTTTGCATTATATGGCTATAGTGAAAACTTAAAAAATCTTCTCCAAAAGTGATTTTCTAATAATTTTGTAGAAATGTTCCTAGGGTGACCCTCTATCAGATTCCTTCAAGCCAAGTTGATTGGTCGGAAACTGGCTGCCAGGGGGCGGGGCTTATATAGCTAAAGTGAAGAAGAAAAAATCAGGTGAGCGATTCCAGAACCATCATGGCCCTCTTGTTTACTTGAAAATATTGAAACGTTGTTAAAATGTTTTTTATGATATGTAAGACAACTTTGATTAAAGGTCATGTGTATAGTAAAAAACTAGGTCACAAGGCAAAATTTAAGGAAAATCTTGTTTACTCACCTCTTTTTTTTTGCTTCAGCATCTTAAAATTCGGTCAGAATGTTTGTCTAAATGATATCGATGCCAAGTTTGAATATGGGTCATATCGGGTAAAAAAAAAAAATCTTGTTTACACTCTGTAGGTTGCATTTTTAACTTGAAAATATTGAAACTTTGTCAGAATGTTTGTCTTGATGATGTGTAGGCCAAGTTTAAATATGGGCCTGGTACAGTCAAAAACAAGGTTACATGGTCAAATTTAAGGAAAATCTTGTTAACACTCTAGAGGATGCACATTTTGCTTCAGCAGCTTGAAATTATGTCAGAATGTTTGTCTTAATGATGTCTAGGTCATGTTTGACAAAAAGGTCATATTGGGTCTAAAACTTGGTCATTAAGGCAAATTGAAGGAAAATCCTTTTAACACTCTGGAGGCTACATTTTTAACTTGAAAATATTGAAACTTTGTCAGAATGTTTGTTTTGATGATATGTAGGCCTACTTCAAGTTTGAATATTGGTCATATTGGGTACAAAGACTAGGTCACTAGGTCAAATTGATGGAAAATCTTAATAACACTCTGGAGGTTGCATTTTTAACTTGAAATATTGAAACTTTGTGAGAATGTTTGTTTTGATGATATGTAGGTCAAGTTTAAAAACGGTTCATGTACATTCAAAACCTGTCATAAGGTCAAATTTAAGAAAAAATATAATATAACACTCTAGAGGCTACCCTTTTTACTTCAGCAGCTTGAAATGTTGTCAGAATGTTGTCTTAATTATATCTAGGTCAAGTTCAATATGGGTCATAAACTAGGTCACTAAGCAAAATTGAAGAAAAATCTTTTCAACACTCTGGGGACTGCATTTGTTGTTTTTTTCATCAATGTGAGACTTTGTCATGTGTTTTGCATTATAAATCTTATTTCATAACTCAGGTGAGGGAGGCCTTCTTGTTATTTTAAACCCTTTTGCTGACGACATTTGATGCCTCAAAAAACAGATACATTTTTAATAGATTTATTGTATGGGAATTATTTATCCACAATTCCCATACAATAAATCACTTTCGACTGAAAACATCTAGGCAAAAATATGAATCATTTTTGAAAATTAATGCAAAATGATTGAATGATGTTGATAAAATTGTGGCAAAAGGAGAAATTGCTCATAGTGAAAAATCTCTTATTCCCACAATAATTTCCGAAGTCGCCGTAATAGATGCGTCAAAATGCATCTGCATGTTGGAAGGCTTAAACATATTCAAGATGTAACCTTTGTGCCAGAGTGAAAATCCTTGTTAGATTGACTTGAAACTTTGCAGACACATATTGTATTTGTCTTTTACACTTGTATTGATAGTCAAAGCAGGAGACGGCGAAGAATATAATTACGTTTAATGTTTGTACCAATATGTTTTCGAAGTCTTCTGCTGCTGATGTGTTATACATGTATATGAAAAAGTGTTAAGATAAATATAAATTGTGTTTTATTGCAATTCTTAGTTTCTTATATCGTTCATATTTTTATTTATTCTATTTTATTTCCCATTTATAGATCGGTGGCTGCGCAAGAAAAAAAAAGGTAATTAAGTTCATTAAACTTGGTAGTCTCCCATTCCCAAGTGTTGTCCAGTAAGACTTACTATACAAAATGTGGTATGCAGATTCATCATAGAAAGAGGTGTGTCATGTACCAAAATCATATCACACTGACCATGACTCTGCTTCAAGATAAATTTTGTCCAACGCTCTAATATCTTGATATAGTGAGCTTGGTGTACATGATATACATCTAGCGTGTGAGAAGTGACAATTTGGTAGAAATATTTCTTGAGTGAACCTCTACAAAATTCGTTCAAGCCATATTTATTGGTCTGAAAAACATGCCCGCCAGACGGATTCGAAAAAGGGGCAAAATGACAAATATTTAAGAGTCCATTCTTTTTAAAGCTCTCGTCTGATTTCAAGGTTGCTTAGCAGAACTGTTCCTTTAGTGACACTGTACATCATTTGTTCAATCCATAATGATTGGTTGAAAAGGATAGCTATCAGGCGGCATCAGAAAAGGGGTAAAAGGAACACCTCATCTTAAACCAATGTACCAATATTAACCAAACGTCAAAGAAATGTTCCAGTGGTGGTCTTCTTTGAAATTGTTCAAAGATTGTATGCACTATTACAAATGTCCTTTACAGATAAGCTGTTTCATTTGCGGTTCATTTCCACTCTTGATAACAACAATTACCATTATTAGCAGTAGCATTAGTTACTATACCCCAGGTGATCAATAGAGGGTAATCTTGGCCCTCTTTTTATTTTTAACCCATTTGCTGACGACATTTGATGCCTAAGAATTTGTAATAGATTTTGGAAAGGAGAAATTGCTCATAGTGAAACATCTCTTATTCCCTAAATGTTTTCCAAAGTCGACTGCAGCAGATGCGTCAAAATGCATAAGCAAGTTGGAAAGGCTTAAACATATTCAAAGATGTAACAAGAACCCTTTGTGCCAGAGTGAAAATCCTTGTTCGATTGACTTGAAATTTTGCACACACATATTGTATTTGTCCTTTACACTTGTATTGATAGTCAAAGCAGGGGACTACCAAACATATTATTACGTATAGTGTACCAATATGTGTTCGAAGTCTTCTGCTTCAGATGTGGTATACATGTATGTGAAAAAGTGTTAAAATAAATATGAATTGTGTTTTATTGCAATTCTTATTTTCTTATATCATTCATTTTTTTTATCCTATTTTATTTCCCTTTTTATAGTTTTGTGGCAGCGTTGGTTACAATAATATCAACTCTATTTTTAGCTGACCTGTGCACAAAGTGCAAGGTGAGCTATTGTGATCGCTTTGTGAGAAAAAAACTTGCATCTGCCGGGAAGCGAACCACAGACCTTTCACATGACAATCCAAGTCGACATCCATTACACTAGCGCGGCATTGTTATTGGCCAAGGCCGAGAATTCGTCACATGACTGGATTTTACGCGAGGCTGCCAAGAGGTGTATTATGTAACACAGTATAAGATTTAATTGACAATAAATAACTGAAAACTTATCATGTTTCACAAAATAATTAATATTTTGCTCTTAAATATTTTATTTCATACGTTTTCACTGAAATTTATTTCTTAAGGAAAACAATAAAAGGTTAGTATGCAGAACATTTCATTTTAAAACTTCACCTTATTTGTGCCTCTCGTGGGATCGCCAACTTAACTAAGAACCAATAAAAACGTTTCATTTCCTTTATTTCTTTGACATTATTCATTAAATACAACATTTGATTGGTCTACAATCTAGATCATTTGTTTAACATCTAGGTCAAAACCCAGGTTATTCAGCTATCGCCGAAAAAAGAAGAGCTATTGTCGACACTTGATCGTCATCGTCGGCGACGTTGGTCAAGTTTTGCGTTTAGGCCACATTCATGAAAACTATTAAACCTAATGCTTTAAAACTTTGAATACTTGTTCATCTAATACCCTTCTTCACATTGTATGCTACAAATGCTGAGTGTGGCCTGTTTTAGGTGTAAAAAACATCAATTTTGATGTATTTCGGTTGATATTGAGAATTGGCGGTGTTGGTTTCTTCCCCATACTGTATCTAAATACCCCTTGTATCCAAATTAAAATTTATATTTACGTTTAACAGACATGTCACCAACTCAACTTTCAGATCAGAATCGGACAGAACCAGGAGCACCTAATAATTCTTCAAGCTCAGCCATTCTTGCTACAGATTCAGAGTTTGGAGCTGAGTTTTCGCCTGATTTACCACAACAGTTGCCACCTAACAGTATAGGTATGTACTGGAAGGTTGTTTAAAACACAATTTTAACCTGATATCATATTTTAATTGTCACCTGGTTCGAAACTTTCCGATGTTATCAAATTTGATAAAAAGTTGAAAACATTGTGTCAAGAGGAGAAACTTGTAGACTCCAGCAGTTTCAGCTCGTCTGATTTTTTCAATAAAAATACGAGCTATTGTCGTCACTTGATTGCCTCATCGTCGGCGGCGTTGTTTAAGTTTTTCGTTTAGGTCACTTACATGGAAACTTGGAAAACTTGTTCATATAATACCCTTCTTCACATTGTATGCTAAAGATGCTGAGTGTGAACAGTTTTTTTGCTGGGTAAAAACCATCAATGTTGATGTATTTGGGTTCATTTTGAGAAATCGACATAGTTTCTTCATTTTTCGTAACAATGATTCAAATTGTTCCCAACCAATTAAATCATAATGTACATTTACATATTTGAATAATTCATCAGCCGCAGAGGTGCGCTGATCTGTTAATCCCAGCATAAAACACAATTTATGTAGAAATTATATTTCTATCAGTATGATTCATGTGACTTCGTATAATTGTATTGACGGTCAATTCACTCCTTTTCTGGACTCTATTTAGTTTGGTGCAAATTTCATAAATATTTCTTCTTTTGTCAAAATGTTTTCCACTTTAGGTCAAAGGTTATCCATTCAATTATAGAGATTTTCTATTTTTTGACAAAATACGTTAAAAGTCGTCTACTGCAGAATTGTCATATGAGGGAAAAGGTTAAGTACTACATCAACTCACAGTAGAAGGAAGGCAGTAGGTCATAATTGTTATCTATTTTTTGGGAATAGTTTTCGCAATATGTCTGTATCAAATAACTTCATTGTTGTAGCCCTTTCATCTGTGGATAGAAATCCTTCACATTCCATGCATAAGTTCAGTGTCCAAAGAGCTTGGATAACTTCATTTTTACCAAGCCAGGTCAAAGTTCAATGTCACAATGACTATAATACGTCTATAAGAAACAACATCATTGCTCTGGCACTTCCAGTTTTCTTTACACTTCATACGCTGGTTTAGTTTACATCTAACACTGGTTTATTATCATGTGAGCTTGAATGAGTTCCATTGAAATAAGTAAAAGGTCAAGGTCATAATAACAGTTTGGGGGAATTTGTACTTCAATACACTCTAGGACACTTTATGTAAGTCTTCATATTCATTTTGGATCAATTTGAACACAATTCTGAAATGTTGTTCAATGCACGAGGATGACTCTGCAGATCAGCATCATCAAATACTATCTGTGGAGGTTCTGTGTAACTGGACCGTCGTCGACAGACCAATAGTAGTAGGTAAGCAGAGACCTACTAACCCTTTCCCACGGACATCAAATCCACAGCAGACTACCTTTAACCCTTTCCAATGTTAATCAAATCTGCAGCAGACTACTTTTTTACTCTTTACACCAAATTTGCAGCAGACTGCTTTTAACCCTTACCCTAATACATCAAATCTGTATCAGACTACTTTTAACCCTTTTCCACATACACACAATCTGCAGAAGACTGCTGCAGATTTGGTGTATGTAGGACACCGAATACAGTAGTCTGACTCAGATCAGATGTATGTGTTAAGATTTTCGAAGTCGACTGCCACAGATTTGTTGCATTTGGGGAAAGGGGGTTAAACGTAGTCTGCTGCAGATTTGGTGTATGAAGGAAAGGGTTAAGTAGGTCAAGTAAAACACCATAACAACATGAAACAGGGTAAAACACCAAACAAACATATTATACAGCGTATAACACCATACAAACATGATAAAGGGTGAAACACCATACAAACATATAATACAGGATGAAACACTATAAAAACATATGATACAGAGTAAAACACCATAAAAACATATGATACAGCTTAAAACACCATAAACTCATGATACAGCGTAAAACACCATACAGACATATGATACAGCGTGAAACACCATAAAACGTATGCTACAGCGTAAAACACCATACAAACATATGAGACAGTGTAAAACACCATACAAACATATAATACAACGTAAAACACCATACAAACATATGATACGGCGTAAAACATCATACAAACATATGATACGGTGTAAAACACCATACAAACATATGATACGGTGTAAAACACCATACAAACATATGATACGGTGTGAAACACCATACAAACATATGATACATCGTGAAACACCATAAAAACATATGATACAGCATGAAACACCATACAAACATATGATACAGCGTAAAACACCATACAAACATATGATACAGCGTAAGACACCATACAAACATATGATACAGTGTAAAACACCATTCAAACATGATCCAGCATAAAACTTCATACAGCCATATGATACAGCATAAAACACCATACAAACATATGATACAGGGTAAAACACCATACAAACATATGATACAGGGTAAAACACCATACAAACATATGATACAGGGTAAAACACCATACAAACATATGATACAGCATAAAAAACAATACAGACATATGATATAGCATGAAACACCATAAAAACATATGATATAGCATGAAACACCATAAAAACATATGATACAGGGTAAAACATCCTACAAACATATGATACAGCGTAAAACACCATAAAAACATATGATACAGGGTAAAACATCCTACAAACATATGATACAGGGTGAAATAACATACAAAAATATGATACAGGGTGAAACACCATACAAACATATGATACAGGGTAAAACACCATACAAACATATGATACATCGTAAAACACCATAAAAACATATGATACAGCGTAAAACACCATACAAACATATGATACATCGTGAAACACCATACAAAAATATGATACAGGTGAAACAACATACAAAAATATGATACAGGGTGACACACCATACAAGCATATGATACAGCGTGACACACCATACAAGAATATGATACAGCGTAAAACACCATACAGACATATGATATAGCATGAAACACCATAAAAACATATGATATAGCATGAAACACCATAAAAACATATGATACAGGGTAAAACATCCTACAAACATATGATACAGCGTAAAACACCATAAAAACATATGATACAGGGTAAAACATCCTACAAACATATGATACAGGGTGAAATAACATACAAAAATATGATACAGGGTGAAACACCATACAAACATATGATACAGGGTAAAACACCATACAAACATATGATACAGGGTAAAACACCATACAAACATATGATACAGGGTAAAACACCATACAAACATAGGATACAGCGTAAAACACCATAAAAACATATGATACAGCGTAAAACATCCTACAAACATATGATACAGGGTGAAATAACATACAAAAATATGATACAGGGTGAAACACCATACAAACATATGATACAGGGTAAAACACCATACAAACATATGATACAGGGTAAAACACCATACAAACATATGATACAGGGTAAAACACCATACAAACATAGGATACATCGTAAAACACCATAAAAACATATGATACAGCGTAAAACACCATACAAACATATGATACATCGTGAAACACCATACAAAAATATGATACAGGTGAAACAACATACACAAATATGATACAGCGTAAAACACCATACAAAATTATGATACAGCGTAAAACACCATACACACATATGATACAGGGTAAAACACCATACAAACATATGATTCAGCGTAAAACACCACAAAAACATTTGATACAGCATGAAACACTATACAAACATATGATAAAGGGTAAATCACCACACAAACATATGATACAGCGTAAAACACTATACAAACATATGATACAGGATAAATCACCATGCAAACATGATACAGCGTAAAACACCATACAAACATATGATACAGCGTAAAACACCATACACACATATGATACAGGGTAAAACAACATACAAACATATGATTCAGCGTAAAACACCACAAAAATATTTGATACAGCATGAAACACTATACAAACATATGATAAAGGGTAAATCACCACACAAACATATGATACAGCGTAAAACACTTTACAAACATATGATACAGGATAAATCACCATGCAAACATGATACAGCGTAAAACACCATACAAACATATGATACAGCGTAAAACACCATACACATATATGATACAGGATGAAACACCATACAAACATATGATACAGCGTAAAACACAATACAAACATATGATACAGCGTAAAACACCATTCAAACATGATACAACGTAAAACACCATACAAACATATGATACAGCGTAAAACACCATACAAACATATGATACAGCGTAAAACACCATAAAAACATATGATACAGCGTAAAACACCATAAAAACATATGATACAGCGTAAAACACCATACAAACATATGATACAGCGTAAAACACCATAAAAACATATGACACAGCGTAAAACACCATACAAACATATGATTCAGCGTAAAACACCATACAAACATACGATACAGGGTGAAATACCATACAAACATATGATACAGGGTGAAATACCATACAAACATATGATACAGGGTGAAACACCATACAAACATATGATACAGGGTGAAATACCATACAAACATATGACACAGCATAAAACCCTCTGCAAACATGATACAGCGTAAAACACCATACAAACATACGATACAGGATGAAACACAATACAAAGGTAGGATACAGGGTAAAACACCATACAAAGGTATGATACAGGGTGAAACACCATACAAACGTATGCTACAGCGTAAAACACCATACAAACATATGATACAGCGTAAAACACAATACAAACATATGATACAGAGTAAAACACCATACAAAGGTATGATACAGGGTGAAACACCATACAAACGTGAGATACAGCGTAAAACACCATACAAATGTATCATACAGCATTAAACACAATACAAACATATGATACAGCGTAAAACACCATACAAACATATGATACAGCGTAAGACACCATACACACATATGATACGGTGTAAAACACCATTCAAACATGATCCAGCATAAAACTTCATACAAACATATGATACAGGGTGATACACCATACAAACATATGATACAGGGTGAAACACAATACAAACATATGATACAGCATAAAACAGCATCAAAACATATGATACAGGGTAAAACACCATACAAACATATAATACAGGGTGAAACACCATACAAACATATAATACAGGGTGAAACACCATACAAACATATAATACAGGGTAAAACACAATACAAACATGATCCAGCGTAAAACACCATACAAACATGATCCAGCGTAAAACACCATACACACATGTGATACAGCGTAAAACACCATACAAACATGATAAAGCGTAAAACACCAGACAATCATGATACAGCGTAAAACACACCATACAAACATATGATACAGGGTGAAACACCATACAAACATATGATTCAGCGTGAAATACATACAAGTATATGATACAGCATTAAACAGCATACAGACATATGATACAACATAAGACACCATACAAACATGATCCAGCATAAAACACCATACAAACATGATACAGGGTGTAACACCATAAAAACATATGATACAGCGTAAAACACCATACAAACATATGATACAGAGTGAAACACCATACAAACATGATCTAGCATAAAATACCATTCAAACATATGATACAGCATAAAACACCATAAAAAAACATGATACTGCGTAAAACACCATACAAACAAATGATACAGGCTGAAACACCCTTCAAACATATGATGAAGCGTAAAACACGTTACAAGCATGATCCAGCGTTAAACACTATACAAGCATATGATACAGCATATACCAAACAAAGCTGTTTATTTTCAGGTACTTTTCCTGATTGCAAACCAACGGATGTTGAAATTGCAACAATGGCTGGTAGACTTGGAATCGAATGGGAGCAACTGGGAAGTCTTCTTGGACTAGATAAAGCTTGCATTGATAGAATTAAGATGGACAACCAAAATAGTAGTATCGATAGAATACGTAAAATGCTGATAGAATGGAGCAGAATGTCAGCCCATGATGGAACCTTCAGGGCTTTACAATCTGCCTTAGAATCAGCTAACTGTGACGTGGTTTCGATATTCGAAAACTTTTCATAACTGATAACATAATCTGTTTACTTATGTTATATGTGTTAGATTTGTTTACTTTGAATTAAGGAAATCAAATTACATCTCTATGGTTTCATGCAAAGCGGATGTAACTACATCTTGAAGAAGATGTAGTTAAAACTGTTTTGCATAAAGCCCTAGAATTCTGTATCAAGTAAAAGGTAACAATGTAAAATAAAAATAAAGGAAAGCAGTAAATACAGAGGTCCAGATAAGGAGTGGTATTCAGCTCTTTTTCCCACAAGTTCTCTATTATTATTAAAGCAAACCCTATGTTGCATAGGGTTAGAGGGTCAAATAAGGATTTTTTGACATGCAAAATGCCCCTTATTTAGAGCTCTGTACATATAGTTTTAACCCTGTCCCAAGTATAGACACCTTGTGATGCCTCCACAGCAAAGGACTTTTGAAAATATTGTGGCAATAGGGAAAATTGCTCATAATGAGCAATTTCATATTTTGCCACAGTATTTTCAATTCTTTTCAATAATGAATCATTTCCTGATAGAGATGTTTAATACATTTGCCTAGATGTTTTGAAAATTGTTTGCTGCAGAATTGTTGTATGTAGGAAAGGGTAAAGTGTATGAAATATATTGTAGGAAAAGAAGAAAAAAAGCTAGCTAACCCTTTCTCACATACAACAAAATTGAAGCAGACCTTTATTATTCAATTGTAATAATAAAGCTAAGCTTGGTTTTACTGAAGGACTGGTAAGTTGTTAATTATTTTGTCAGGGGTAACATTTAAGACTATTCCAATTGTTTTGTTTTATGCATTTTATTGAGGTTTAACGCCGCTGTCAACATTATTTCAGTTATACATGTAGTACATTTCAAGTATTCATGATCCCTGGGTAAACACACCAGTACTAGGCTACGAAATGAAATTTGCCCAATGGCACTCAACCATGACCGTCGCGACAGTTGATCGAACACGGAACGCCCGGTTCTAAATCCCCGACGCTAACCAATCGGCCACGGCGGATTCTTCTCTTCTAATTGTAGTCAGAGATCGAAGACTGGTTCGTACAGATCAAAGACATAATACATTCGAGATAAACTTGCATACGTTCATCAGAAGTAAGATTGGTATCCCTTCTGAATGGGATTCGACAATTAAAGCTTCATTGGAGGAACTGCGCGTATTTACTGGTCAGCATTGAATGTTTGTAAAACGCATTAATCCTTTCTCAACATACAACAAATCTGCAGCAAACGAATTGGAAAAGACAGAATTGCCGAAAAAGTTGAGTTTAATCATAAAATAGAGTTGAAAACATTGTGAAAAACTGTTCATTATGAGCACTTTCTCCTTTTGCCACAATATTTTTCAAAAGTCGTCTGCTGCAGATGCGTCAGAAAGTGTCTATAAGGTCGGAATGATTTAAGGCCCATGTTCGCGTGTCGCGATACCTGTATTGTGCGTGATTTGGCATGGGTAGAGTGTATCCTATTTAGCATGATGGTATTAGTAAAGGACCAACATTTAAGAGGCTATCGATGCAATCTATAAACGTCTACATGTAATTATACAGAAAGTTTACCCTATAAATCAGCTTTTTGACGCCTCTGCAGCAGACGGCTTTTTGAAAACATAGTGACAAAAGAAGAAATTGCTCAAAACGAGCAATTTCTCCTTTTGCCACTATGTTTTCCACTTTTAGTCATAGGTTATCCATGACAAAATATGTTCAAAGTCGTCTGCTGCAGATTTGTTGTATGAGGGAAAGGGTTAAAGAGGTTATTGATGCTATCTATTTACGAGACCACTCGTAATGAGCAGTTTTCCCCTTTTGCCACATTGTTTTCAACTCTTTTCAATTATTATATGTTCATTTACAAAGGCATCCTCCACTTCCGCTTAAATATGTTTGCTGCTGATTTGTTGTATGTGACAAAGGGTGTAAATATATGAATCTGGCATATCAGAGGTCAGTCGGATTACATCGGCTAAATTCGTATACATTTCGATCATGGGTATTGTTTTATGATATATAATCCAATATTTATTTGTTCCGTGTTACATGTAGAATGTAGTTTAAGAAAAACTGGATGTTTGAATGACGTTTTATGCCTTTTTCAACAGTATTTTAGTTACAACGATGCATTTCCTGGGTAAGTGACCAGTACTACCGGTATTGTTCATCATGTCACCGATGCGTCAGTCGTACCGTTATCCCAACAACCTATAAGAACAACTGACATAAAGTATACGGAACATAGCAATCAAATCGGTTCACCTGGTTTAAATCGTTGATGAATAACCCGAAAGCAAGACCGTCCAATTTAATGGTTAAAGTTGTCCACAACCGACGTTATGCCACTTTGATCCGGATTTTCACCTGTCCCAAATGCCTAATCAGTCTATAGACTATGCCCGGAAAATGTGATACTTTCTATCAGCCAGACTTCACAGCAAGATCATTGACTAATTAGTTCTGCTCCGTTGTATTGACCTATAAATTGGCCATTTGTACACTTCTGCGGTACCTTATATTCGTGGTGATCATTCTTGAACTGAACTTAAGAACTTATACACACGAACATTCAAGTAAAATTGTTCATTACAATATTGAACTTGAATAAAAAGGATATTATAAGTTAAAAGTACACCATGAAGAAAAGAACCAATTTAATAGCATACAAATATAATGAGCAGTGATTTGTTAGACATTATAAAAATATACAGTATAAAACAAACATGTATAATGTGTATAAAGTATTTGGGATAATTTTCTGAATACTTCAAATTAATTTAGATTTTTAGTAATTATATGACATTTAAATTTAAACAATATTATATTTTTTAATAATTTGCCATCAACTATTTAAGAATGAATAATCTATTAAATTAATTAAATTAAAACATTAAAATAAATGATGTTTGTTGAGTTGTGTATAAAAAATGTACCAAGCATCACAAGTATCCAGGTATATTTTATAGATCTTGTAAATACACACTTATTGTACAGCAAATGTACCCCCTGCTGACTGACTGGTCAGTGCTATCAATTGAAAAACCACCTGGGTATCATTAACACTGATATGTTAATGGTCTTGTGATTATTAGCTCAAGCAACAAGAAAGTAGGGAATTTTCAGATAATCCGGGCATAGTCTATAGACTGTAATGTTCGGTGTTCGATCCCCGGTCGGGTTTATACCAACTACTTTAAAAATGGTAGTAATAGCTGCCCTCCTCGGCTCTCAGAGTTGCGGCGTTTGCATTACGACTGACTGGCTTGTGTCAGAAATAATGCACTAGTAGTACTGGTAACTTACCTACGAAACGCCGTGATATAACTGAAACAATGTTTAAAGCGGCGTAAAACACCAAACAATCAATCAACCTAATATTCGGTTATCCAGAGTCACGGTTCATTTACTGTACTTTTCTTATAATGACTCGTTGTTTGTTTTATTGGTGTTTTACGCCGTTTTCAGCAATATTTCAGTTGTATCACGGCAGTTCACTTATTCAAGCTCCCTAGGTAAACAAACCAGTACTAGGTTTGTAAACGTGCCTTGCCAAAGGACAGTCAACATTGCCCACCGCGACTGAGGATCGAACCCGGGACGCCCGGATCCAAATGTCCGACGCTTACCAATCGACCAGGACGGATTATTGACTCATTGTTATACATAATTTAAGGTTTCATATTTAACCATCGTATAACCGCAATTCTTTTCATTGCTCCTTAATCATTATCCTTCTATAAAATACTTGAAACAACACGTTTACTGGCCGTAATGTAATACTTCAAAATACATAAATTATGTGAAAATATTGACCATGATCAGTCTGCATGTTCGTATAACCTAATATCAGTCTACACCTTTCAACTTAAGCCAGATTGACTTGACTGAATACAAATGTATACAGAAGTATAATTAACGTTCTGCGAGTATCCGGTCATCGTGTTATCGTTATGCTTTAAAACGTGACTAAAATTAGTGAACAAACTCCCTTACACAAATCACCATTCTCTGTCTTATTAGCCCTTATCTATTATCTATTGATGCTTAATATCAGACAAATAAATTGATTCATCAAATACAAGACATTGCATATTCTGGAATATACAATGTAGTAATTAGCCGCGTTTGTCATAAGGGTCATGTTATAAATGAGCCGTCCCGCGAGAAAACCAACAATATGGACTCTGCGTAACGTATCGACCCAGATTAGCTTGCGCAGAATGATCCGGGCCGACACTTTCCGTCTCAGAGGGATAGAGGTATAGAGTAATGATTCCTAAACCAGAAAATCCACAGGAGGCGAAAAGTGTCTACCCGGCATGCTTAGGCTGATCCGGGTCGATACTTTACGCAGCAGAGTCCACACTGTTGGTTCTCTCGCGGGACGGCTCATGTTGTAATTATGTCATAATGCTCATGTTATAAATATTGTTTAATTGTTTGTATGGCGTTTAATGCCACTTTTAACAATATTTCCGTTACATCACGCCGTTAACTGGGTAAGTTACTTGCTCTACTGGTCCATTTATACTGATACCAGCGAATCAGTCGTAATGCTATAAAAACCCGCAACCCTGAGTGCCAAGAAGGTCAGCCATTACTACCAGTTTTGCTAAACCCCGCAATCCTTATCACCAATGAGGGAATGCAATTACCACCAGTTTTACAGGCTTTGGTCTGACGCGGCCGAGGATCGAAAGGCGACCTCCAGGGACGCTCTACAACTACATCAACGAAGCGGTGTGTTATACATATAAACGTACATTGAAGCTTCGAGTGACATTCTTCACTATCAAAGGCACTCTAAACTCACTAAGGGCATGAATTCTGACGATAAATAGATGTTTACCGCTCTGGTTCTAGTCAAATTCCCGTGTATACTAAGCTTTTCCCTCAAACAGCAGATCTGCAGCGGACGTCTTTGAACACATTTAATCAAACATATGGTAACTCCCTATAAATGAACAAATAATTATTGAACAAAGTTGAAAACATTGTCGCATAAGGAGAAAATGCTCATAATAAGCTTCAGAGGCGTTTGAAAAGCCTATGTATGTTAGAAAGGGATCACGAAGATACCATAATACCGTAATGGCCTTACGCGCCTCATTCTTATAAGTTAGCTCACTCAAGAGACAAATTGTCTGAACCCGTGTATAAGCGCCTTATTTTATAATTTGTTTTTGAGGACGTCGACGTAATTTGCACACCAATGGCACAATAGTTCCGAGTACGTAGGTGTTCGATAAAAACCCTATGTACACTGGTCAGATCACGGTCGTTATAAAGGAAAAAAAACATAGATTCTCGGCATTAACCCCTTGCCTCATGCAGACGTATTTTTTTGACGCCTCTGCAGCAAAATACTTTTGAAAACATTGTTATAAAGGCGAAATTGCTCATAGTAAACAAGTTATTCTGTTGCCACGATGTTTTAAACTATATTCAATTATTAAACCTTTATTTATATTTTTTTCTTCATATTTTTGCCAAGAAGATTTTACTGTTTTAAGTGGGATAGGGGTTAATAATCACAACTATTATAACGAGCCCGCTCCAAAGGTTTTGTCACAGACATAATGCTCTTCCATGCAATTACAACACAGATTGACAAAGAATCGACCTAATAGCAGTTAATTAAGGGATTTCTGTCATACCGAAGTGGTTGTAAAATGTCATAAGTAGATTAACCCAACATTTTATTTTTAATTTTTAGATACCATATTATTCTGAAGTTTAACATACATCATTTTTAGTATGTTTTGTGAATGAAAGGTTCAGGCATATTCAACATAGGAATAGTGTTACACACCGACAAATGTATTGAAAGACACATGTACTTATCCTCATTAAATAATAAATCCTTAAACGGAATATATTATGAATAATGGAATATTTTGCGTTTTGGTACTTCAATCCCACTTTTGGAATATGAACATTAATAATGTAGAGAATGTTAGTAGTGGAGAAAAACATAGGACTCCATAGGAAAGTGCTTTATTGTTTAGATCTTATTTGGAAGTTTACCAAACAAATAATTGTAGTGAGACAGCAGAACAGTAATGACAAAAAATGTCTGCTGCATATGCGTCAAAGTTGGAAAGGGGTTAAAAGAGAACAGTCTCCTTTTTTGAAAAAGTTGATTTCACTTATGCCATCATCACCTCATAATGGTGAACATGAGTGCCCAGTAACTTGGGAATCCTATGATGCATAGTTTCTCATTTTCACCTTTGACCTCTAAGTGTGACATTGACCCTCAAGGCACAGGCCTGGGTATTGTGTGCGACACTTCACCTCATCATGGTGAACGTGTGTGCCAAGTGTGCTGTGATGCATGGTTAATATGCGGGCCGGAATGTCAGGTGAATGTTGGAATGAAATGCCACATCGATATCGCAAGATTTCAGCAATATAAGAGATCATTGACAAACTACCACTAAATAATGTTGGATGTGTGGGGGATAGTGGTGTGAGAAAGGCGTCTGTCGTGGTATTACTGAAATGCAGTTGAAAATGGCGTTAATCTCCATCGATTCAACACAATGAAGAATCTTTCTTAAGATCGTTATAAAAATATATTTTGTTCAACAGTAATCGAGAAAAAGGTTTCCTCGGACTGAGAACACAGAGGTTTTTTTGTGAGCCCGCTTGCGGTGAGCTGGACAAAGGGTGTCACAATGGCGGTTCGGTGTATGTACGTACCTGCGGTATGTCTTTATATGATTTCAAAATTCGTTCTTAGGGCATCTGCGAACAGTGACCAAAACTCTCTACACGCGGCTCTAATAATGAGGGACATGCAGGACGAACAATCTCTACACGCGGTTCGAATAATGAGGGACATGCAGGACCAACAATCCCTACACGCGGCTCGAATAATGAGGGACATGCAGAACCAACAATCCCTACACGCGGCTCGCATAATGAGGGACATGCAGGACCAACAATCTCTACACACGGCTCGAATAATAAGGGACATGCAGGACCAACAATCTCTACACGCGGTTCGAATAATGAGGGGCATGCAGGACCAAAAATCTCTACACGCGGCTGGAATAATGAGGGACATGCAGGACCAACAATCCCTACACGCGGCTCGTATAATGAGGGACATGCAGGACCAACAATCTCTACATGCGGCTCGAATAATGAGGGACATGCAGGACCAATAATCCCTACACGCGGCTCGAATAATAAGGGACATGCAGGACGAACAAACCCTACACGCGGCTCGTATAATGAGGGACATGCAGGACGAACAATCTCTACACGCGGTTCGAATAATGAGGGACATGCAGAACCAACAATCTCTACACGCGGCTCGAATAATAAGGGACATGCAGGACCAACAATCGCTACACGCGGTTCGAATAATGAGGGACATGCAGGACCAACAATCTCTACACGCGGCTCGAATAATGAGGGACATGCAGGACCAATAATCCCTACACGCAGCTCGAATAATAAGGGACATGCAGGACCAACAATCCCTACACGCGGCTCGTATACTGAGGAACATGCAGGACCAACAATCTCTACACGCGGCTCGAATAATGAGGGACATGCAGGACCAACAATCCCTACACGCGGCCCGTATAATGAGGGACATGCAGGACCAAATATATCTACACGCGGCTTGAATAATGAGGGACATGCAGGACCAACAAGCCCTACACGCGGCTCGAATAATGAGAGACATGCAGGACCAACAATCCCTACACGCGGCTCGAATAATGAGAGACATGCAGGAACAACAATATCTACACGCGGTTCGAATAATGAGAGACATGCAGGACCAACAATCTCTACACACGGCTCGAATAATGAGGGACATGCAGGACCAATAATCTCTACACGCGGCTCGAATAATGAGAGACATGCAGGACCAACAATCTCTACACACGGCTCGAATAATGAAGGACATGCACGACCAGCAATCTATACACGCGGCTCGAATAATGAGGGACCTGCAGGACCAACAATCTCTACACACGGCTCGTATAATGAGGGATATGCAAGACGAACAATCTCTACACACGGCTCGAATAATGAAGGACATGCAGGACCAACAATCTCTACACACGGCTCGAAAAATGAGGGACATGCAGGACCAAAAATCTCTACACACGGCTCGAATAATGAGAGACATGTAGGACCAACAATCCCTACACGCGGCTCGAATAATAAAGGACATGCAGGACCAACAATCTCTACACACGGCTCGAATAATGAGGGACATGCAGGACCAACAATCTCTACACGCGGCTCGTATAATGAGGGACATGCAGGACCAACAATCTCTACACGCGGCTCGAATAATGACGGACATGCAGGACAAACAATCTCTACACGCGGCTCGTATAATGAGGGACATGCAAGACCAACAATCTCTACACGCGGCTCGAATAATGAGGGACATGCAGGACCAACAATCTCTACACGCGACTCGAATAATTAGGACATGCAGGACCAACAATCTCTACACACGGCTCGTATAATGAGAGACATGCGGGACCAACAATCTCTACACACGGCTCGAATAATGAGGGACATGCAGGGCCAACAATCTATACACGCGGCTCGAATAATGAGAGACATGCAGGACCAACAATCTCTACACACGGCTCGTATAATTAGGGACATGCAGGACCAACAATCTATACACGCGGCTCGTATAATGAGGGACATGCAGGACCAACAATCCCTACACGCGGCTCGTATAATGAGGGACATGCAGGACCAACAATCTCTACATGCGGCTCGTATAATGAGGGACATGCAGGACCAACAATCTATACACGCGGCTGGAATAATGAGGGACATGCAGGACCAACAATCCCTACACGCGGCTCGTATAATGAGGGACATGCAGGACCAACAATCTCTACATGCGGCTCGAATAATGAGGGACATGCAGGACCAATAATCCCTACACGCGGCTCGAATAATAAGGGACATGCAGGACGAACAAACCCTACACGCGGCTCGTATAATGAGGGACATGCAGGACGAACAATCTCTACACGCGGTTCGAATAATGAGGGACATGCAGAACCAACAATCTCTACACGCGGCTCGAATAATAAGGGACATGCAGGACCAACAATCGCTACACGCGGTTCGAATAATGAGGGACATGCAGGACCAACAATCTCTACACGCGGCTCGAATAATGAGGGACATGCAGGACCAATAATCCCTACACGCAGCTCGAATAATAAGGGACATGCAGGACCAACAATCCCTACACGCGGCTCGTATACTGAGGAACATGCAGGACCAACAATCTCTACACGCGGCTCGAATAATGAGGGACATGCAGGACCAACAATCCCTACACGCGGCCCGTATAATGAGGGACATGCAGGACCAAATATATCTACACGCGGCTTGAATAATGAGGGACATGCAGGACCAACAAGCCCTACACGCGGCTCGAATAATGAGAGACATGCAGGACCAACAATCCCTACACGCGGCTCGAATAATGAGAGACATGCAGGAACAACAATATCTACACGCGGTTCGAATAATGAGAGACATGCAGGACCAACAATCTCTACACACGGCTCGAATAATGAGGGACATGCAGGACCAATAATCTCTACACGCGGCTCGAATAATGAGAGACATGCAGGACCAACAATCTCTACACACGGCTCGAATAATGAAGGACATGCACGACCAGCAATCTATACACGCGGCTCGAATAATGAGGGACCTGCAGGACCAACAATCTCTACACACGGCTCGTATAATGAGGGATATGCAAGACGAACAATCTCTACACACGGCTCGAATAATGAAGGACATGCAGGACCAACAATCTCTACACACGGCTCGAAAAATGAGGGACATGCAGGACCAAAAATCTCTACACACGGCTCGAATAATGAGAGACATGTAGGACCAACAATCCCTACACGCGGCTCGAATAATAAAGGACATGCAGGACCAACAATCTCTACACACGGCTCGAATAATGAGGGACATGCAGGACCAACAATCTCTACACGCGGCTCGTATAATGAGGGACATGCAGGACCAACAATCTCTACACGCGGCTCGAATAATGACGGACATGCAGGACAAACAATCTCTACACGCGGCTCGTATAATGAGGGACATGCAAGACCAACAATCTCTACACGCGGCTCGAATAATGAGGGACATGCAGGACCAACAATCTCTACACGCGACTCGAATAATTAGGACATGCAGGACCAACAATCTCTACACACGGCTCGTATAATGAGAGACATGCGGGACCAACAATCTCTACACACGGCTCGAATAATGAGGGACATGCAGGGCCAACAATCTATACACGCGGCTCGAATAATGAGAGACATGCAGGACCAACAATCTCTACACACGGCTCGTATAATTAGGGACATGCAGGACCAACAATCTATACACGCGGCTCGTATAATGAGGGACATGCAGGACCAACAATCCCTACACGCGGCTCGTATAATGAGGGACATGCAGGACCAACAATCTCTACATGCGGCTCGTATAATGAGGGACATGCAGGACCAACAATCTATACACGCGGCTGGAATAATGAGGGACATGCAGGACCAACAATCCCTACACGCGGCTCGTATAATGAGGGACATGCAGGACCAACAATCTCTACATGCGGCTCGAATAATGAGGGACATGCAGGACCAATAATCCCTACACGCGGCTCGAATAATAAGGGACATGCAGGACGAACAAACCCTACACGCGGCTCGTATAATGAGGGACATGCAGGACGAACAATCTCTACACGCGGTTCGAATAATGAGGGACATGCAGAACCAACAATCTCTACACGCGGCTCGAATAATAAGGGACATGCAGGACCAATAATCGCTACACGCGGTTCGAATAATGAGGGACATGCAGGACCAACAATCTCTACACGCGGCTCGAATAATGAGGGACATGCAGGACCAATAATCCCTACACGCAGCTCGAATAATAAGGGACATGCAGGACCAACAATCCCTACACGCGGCTCGTATACTGAGGAACATGCAGGACCAACAATCTCTACACGCGGCTCGAATAATGAGGGACATGCAGGACCAACAATCCCTACACGCGGCCCGTATAATGAGGGACATGCAGGACCAAATATATCTACACGCGGCTTGAATAATGAGGGACATGCAGGACCAACAAGCCCTACACGCGGCTCGAATAATGAGAGACATGCAGGACCAACAATCCCTACACGCGGCTCGAATAATGAGAGACATGCAGGAACAACAATATCTACACGCGGTTCGAATAATGAGAGACATGCAGGACCAACAATCTCTACACACGGCTCGAATAATGAAGGACATGCACGACCAACACTCTCTACACACGGCTCGTATAATGAGGGACATGCAGGACCAATAATCTCTACACGCGGCTCGAATAATGAGAGACATGCAGGACCAACAATCTCTACACACGGCTCGAATAATGAAGGACATGCACGACCAGCAATCTCTACACGCGGCTCGAATAATGAGGGACCTGCAGGACCAACAATCTCTACACACGGCTCGTATAATGAGGGACATGCAGGACCAACAATCTCTACACGCGGCTCGAATAATTAGGGACATGCACGACCAACACTCTCTACACACGGCTCGTATAATGAGGGGTATGCAGGGCGAACAATCTCTACACACGGCTCGCATAATGAAGGACATGCAGGACCAACAATCTCTACACACGGCTCGAAAAATGAGGGACATGCAGGACCATCAATCTCTACACGCGGCTCGAATAATTAGGGACATGCACGACCAACAATCTCTACACACGGCTCGTATAATGAGGGATATGCAAGACGAACAATCTCTACACACGGCTCGAATAATGAAGGACATGCAGGACCAACAATCTCTACACACGGCTCGAAAAATGAGGGACATGCAGGACCAAAACTCTACACACGGCTCGAATAATGAGAGACATGTAGGACCAACAATCCCTACACGCGGCTCGAATAATAAAGGACATGCAGGACCAACAATCTCTACACACGGCTCGAATAATGAGGGACATGCAGGACCAACAATCTCTACACGCAGCTCGTATAATGAGGGACATGCAGGACCAACAATCTCTACACGCGGCTCGAATAATGACGGACATGCAGGACCAACAATCTCTACACGCGGCTCGTATAATGAGGGACATGCAAGACCAACAATCTCTACACGCGGCTCGAATAATGAGGGACATGCAGGACCAACAATCTCTACACGCGACTCGAATAATTAGGACATGCAGGACCAACAATCTCTACACACGGCTCGTATAATGAGAGACATGCGGGACCAACAATCTCTACACACGGCTCGAATAATGAGGGACATGCAGGGCCAACAATCTATACACGCGGCTCGAATAATGAGAGACATGCAGGACCAACAATCTCTACACACGGCTCGTATAATGAGGGACATGCAGGACCAACAATCTATACACGCGGCTCGTATAATGAGGGACATGCAGGACCAACAATCTCTACACGCGGCTCGAATAATGAGAGACATGCAGGACCAACAATCTCTACACACGGCTCGTATAATGAGAGACATGCAGGACCAACAATCTCTACACACGGCTCGAATAATGAGGACATGCAGGACAAACATGTTTCACCTGAATCTTCACTGTCCGTAGATGAAAAAGACGCCGTTTTCCTGAGACGTGGCTAATGTGTTAGTACATTATATAGATTTATATATTTCAATCATTATTGTTTTATTTGATATATGAAAAAAACACGTAGTAAAAGTTGAAATTGAGGAAATTAGGCGTACGCCATACATGTAATAAAACAAACGTCTTAGCATAAAGGTCGCCCGGGATCAGATTTGTGATGGCAAGGAATTCTTTATCAGACAAATCTTAGTCGACAGTACGTGCGGTGATACACATTCAACAGGTAAAATAATGCATGTTCCTGCGTTAACTTAATCCTGCTGCAATCATATCAACTCATTCATTTATTTGATCATGCTATATCTAAGACACAATAAATTGATAATTTGTCGTTTATATTTGCTTTATTTAAGGTTTTATTATAAATGAAGCTATATTGTGGTAAATGATTAGACCGTTGGTGTGTGTACACTAATCTTCATCGACAGTGTCAGCAATTGTTGTTTAATGCTGAAATAAGATAAACGTGATAACCTTCAACTCTCCTCTGTTAGAAACGCATAACGAACAAAACGTGGTTTTCTATATATATATAGTAAAAAGGAAAAATGACACTACATTGGTTTCAAACGTGCAACCGGTGTCGTTTATTCTACTCATTAGGGCAACGCTAATAAAAACAATTACGAAACCGGTTGGCATGTTTAAAACCAATGTAGTGTCTTATTCCTTTTTACTATTCTTTTTTATTGTTCGAGTATACTTCTTCGTGTTTAATTATATATATATATATATAACCGACTCGAAGAAACTATTTCATAATGACAATGATAATGATAAAGATAAAGATAATGATAATGATAATGATAATGATAGTGATGACAATGATAATGATAATGATAGTGATGACAATGATAATGATAATTAAATTGAAAGTGATGACAATGCTAATGATGACGTTGATGACAATGATAATTATAATGAAAGTGATGAACTTTTTCACACAAATAAAAATGAAAGTGATGACAATTGTAATGATAATTATACATATAGTGTTGCCAATGATAATGATATTTAAAGTGATAGTGATGACAATGATAATGATAATGATATAGACAATGACAATGACAATGACGATGATAATGATTATTATAATGATAATTGTTATTATTATTTTAATGATCATGTTGGTAATAAATGTGATTCTGAGTCTGTCATACGCTGAACCACAGACGGATCCGATTCTTCGCTTGTCGCAAAGTCACTGAAGTTCGGTTTCGTTTGACGATTCCCAAAATAAGCCAGTGTGTACGAAAAAGAACAAGTTGATGTTTGTAAGCAGTATAGATCCAGATCAGCCCTAGCATTATTTGAACCTACACTGTTCAGAAATGCAAACATGTACCTATTTACAATCACCGACTCAAATGATATGGACCTGGTCAAGCAAGTACTGACGTTCGAGACTGTGAATAACGTAGACCCTGATTATCCGGAACGTTCGCGAAATCTGTTCTAGATATATAAGACTATATATAAAGTGTATTTACCATTTCGCTTTTTGCCACAAGAATTCTATCCCCTGGATATGTACGTCCGTCTGACAAACGAGTGTGGCTGTACGAGTTTGTTATTAGCATCGAAAATCACGCGGGATAAAGATTCTCGTATTAAACGCTCAATGTAAAACAAATTATACATTACATATTTGTTTACGATCGATTACCATTGATTTGATTTCTCGCAACTGTCATTACATTGCGATAAAAGTAGCTGTGTTTATGGCGCCTGCATGACGCAATCATGTATAGTGACGTAGACGTCAGCTGTTCATAACATGCAACACATCTGATAGTCCCGAATAGGAATTACATCTTATAAAGAAATTACTAATGTGTCTTATACCCGCATATTTCTATAAATCTTTGTAGTATATGTAATATAATATTCTTTCATTCTGGTTAATTATAAATGCAGGCACTTACAATCACAGTTTATAATACTTGATTTCTGTGTGGCATATTCTCATTACCAGTGTATGCACTCTTTTAGATGTAAGGTTTAATAATTGCACAGATATTCCCTTGTAAAGAAGACATCTTTCTCCTGAACAGCGCACGATAAAAAAACGTGCTCGTAAATGAGAAATTGCCGAAAACGAGAACTTTCGCATTTTCCCAAACGTTTGCACTAAATGTTATAACATATATTTCTATATTCCACTAATTACTTCCTGTATAATTCAGTAACACAATTCGTTTGAAAATAGTTTATTTATCATTATATTAACCTCAAATCATTACCCTAAAAATTTTAATATTTTTTCTACAAATGTATAAATTTAAGTATTTCTATCTAAAAGTAAATAAAATTTATTGATGTATGGAAATGTTACCTTTCTTTTCGGACACCCTCTATGTTGTAATACCTATTCATTCCGGTTATTCACAATCTTTTAACATTTCACACCAATCTGTGTATGAGGATTGTCTTTCATTGAGTGTTCGCCTTCACTGG
This sequence comes from Serripes groenlandicus, assembly GCA_031761405.1. Classification (NCBI taxonomy): domain Eukaryota; kingdom Metazoa; phylum Mollusca; class Bivalvia; order Cardiida; family Cardiidae; genus Serripes; species Serripes groenlandicus. Next base: position 19,167,963 of record JASEVX010000008.1, on the reverse strand, counting down.
ACCCTTAATTGGATAATAAATAAATGAATTCACATCTCAAGTTTTCCGGATGTTATAATGTTTAACCGTTTCCCATATACAACATTACCGCAGCAGATGAATTGGAAAAATATATGGATACTCTCTATAAATATAAGTCTAATTATGTAAAATTTAAACAATTTCGCAAAAGGAGACATTGCTCATTATGAACAATTCCTCCTCATGTCATAATGGTCCAAAAGTTGTCCGCTGCATACACCGTAAACTACATTTGCAAGTAGGAAACGGTTAAGATAAAGCAGACGACCATTTATCTATCATAGATGTTTACCAATTTAGCTAGATATAAGTAATTATGATGGAATTCAAACAGCAGATGGTGCCCATTGTCAAGTGAGCCCCGCAGTGATTGTTATGCAGGTGCCCTCATTATTTGATGATTCTGTCGAAGATTATCTTTACATTCTAAGAGAATTTAACCCTCTTTCCCGCATTCAACACATCTGCCGTCTTTAGAAACATCAAGATAAAAAGACAGAAAATCTCCTTAAATGAAGGTATAATTACTAGAGAAAGTTAGAAACAGTGTGGCAATAGGAAAAATTGCTCGTTTTGAGCAATGAGTCAGGATGCGTCTGCAATTAGGAAAGGGTTAAAATGCACGTTTTTAGTTGACCTCTTTGGTTGCCGGGCGTGTTTCTAGAAGGCATGATTGTAAAAGGGCGCGACTGTATACAGTGAAGACCCTTATGAATCTGTACATACGTACAGTCATACAACAATCATATCACAGTCGTACCACAGTCATAAGTCATACCACAGTCATACCACAGTCATACCACAGTCATACCACAGTCATACCACAGTCATACCACAGTCATACAACAATCATACCACAGTCATACCACAACCATACCACAGTCTTACCACAGTCATACGACAGTCGTACCACAATCATACCACAATCGTACCACAGTCATACCACAGTCATACCACAGTCATACCACAGTTATACCACAGTCATACCACAGTCATACCACAGTCATACCACAGTCATACCACAATCATACCACAGTCATACCACAACCATACCACAGTCTTACCACAGTCATACCACAGTCGTACCACAATTATACCACAGTCATACCACAGTCATACCACAGTCATACCACAGTCATACCACAGTCATACCACAATCATACCACAGTCTTACCACAATCATATCACAGTCATACAACAATCATACCACAGTTATACCACAGTCATACAACAATCATACCACAGTCATACCACAATCATACCACAGTCTTACCACAATCATACCAGAGTCATACCACTGTCAACCCACAGTCATACCACAATCATACCACAATCATACCACAATCATACCACAGTCATACCACAGTCATACCACAATCATACCACAGTCATACCACAGTCATACCACAGTCATACCACAGTCATACCACAGTCATACCACAGTCATACCACAGTCATACCACGGTCATACCACATTCATACCACATTCATATCACAGGCATACCACAGTCATACCACAGTCATACCACAGTCATACCACAGTCATACCACAGTCATACCACAGTCATACCACAGTCATACCACAGTCATACCACAGTCTTACCACAGTCATACCACAGTCATACCACAGTCATACCACAGTCATACCACAATCATACCACAGTCATACCACAGTCATACCACAGTCATACCAAAATCATACCACAGTCATACCACAGTCATGCCACAGTCATACCACAGTCATACCACAGTCTTACCACAGTCATACTACAATCAGACGACAGTCATACCATAATCATACCACAGTCATACCACAGTCTTACCACAGTCAGACCAAAGTATTACCACTGTCATACCACAGTCATACCACAGTCATACCACAGTCATACCACAATCATACCATAGTCATGCCACAGTCATACCACAGTCATACCACAGTCATACCACAGTCATACCACAGTCATGCCACAGTCATACCACAGTCATACCACAGTCTTACCACAATCATCCCACAGTCATACCACAGTCATACCACAGTCATACCACAGTCATACCACAGTCTTACCACAATCATACCAGAGTCATACCATAATCATACCACAATCATACCACAGTCATACCACAGTCTTACCACAGTCAGACCAAAGTATTACCACAGTCATACCACAGTCATACCACAGTAATACCACAATCATACCATAGTCATGCCACAGTCATACCACAGTCATACCACAGTCA